>JACXGJ010018002.1:0-10723 GCA_016801105.1 Esox niger
CATCTCAGCCTCCTCCATCTCAGCCTCCTCCATCTCAGCCTCCTCCATCTCAGCATTCTTCATCTCAGCCTCCTCCATCTCAGCCTCCTCCATCTCAGCCTCCTCCATCCCCACCGTTCTTTATCTCAGCCTCCTCCATCTCAGCCTCCTCTATCTCAGCCTCCTCTATCTCAGCCTCCTCCATCTCAGCATTCTTTAATCCATAGTGACATTAGTTGCCAACATTTTTTATTATTTATATTTTATTTATTTTTATCAATGAGATGGAGCCCTAATACACACACAGACACAAACAGACTCACATACTGGGAGTGCAAAGTAAGTGAGGTCAAACCCTGTTTTAATAAGTGATGGGTCTGAGAGAGGAGCCCTGGTCGTTCACCTCTGGGAGGGAGGCTGGGTGTGAGAGTGAAAAGTTCAGCACTATCCCACATCTACTACATACAGAAGAGAAGCACCCTCTACAGAAAAGACCTCCATATTTCATGAGCACTTCTCCCTCACTTCAGATGTACGCACGGAAATCAACTTGACTGATTTATCGCAGTTTAAACCTTACACAGAGGGTCACCGCTGAGCAGAAGAACAGGATTTATGCTTTGAAACTGGGTTCTTACCGCTTGTCTGCTAGCAGAGTCCATGGCTTGTAAGGGCAGGCACTTTACTAGACTGCTACTAGAAATGTTAAAGTTTACAATATATCTCACTTTGATGTGAATGCCATCAGCTAAGTCCGCTTGTTTTCTAAATTCAGGCTATCCATTGCCAGACGGTTAAACTAACGTCCTTCCAGCATCACCATCTGGCCACTGCCTGGACCCCTGCGGTTTTCTATGTGGGTTACTCACTAGCATGTTAAAATGTCTGAATGTGTGTATCAAGTTGGCTGTAAGTGCAATAGATGAGTTGCCTGTGTGTGTGTGTGTGTGTGTGTGTGTGTGTGTGTGTGCATGTTACTCACCAGAGCATGTAGGCGGGGCCTTGCGTTTACAGCGTGTCTGAGGGCCAGCCTGACCAGCACATGTAACCTCATCATCACAGCCTCCAAGTCCTGCTCCCACCTCATGGCTCCCGCCAGCTTCCCCAGCCCCTCCACGTACCCTCTCCAGTGGGGCTGCACCTCTGCCGCGCCTCCCAGGCACCCCGCCATCACGGTCTGGCAGTAGCCTTTACAAGCCGGGAGCCCCAGCAGGCCCTGGCAGTGTGGACAGTACCAGAGCCTGAGAAGGGCCCGGCCACAATCCCTTCCAGGGCGCAGGTGGTCCGTGGTGTTCACCACCTCAATGCCCAGGTTCAGCGCCTGCAGGAAAACCCGCGTGGCCAGGAGGGAGCGGGACAAACGGGTCATCATGAGCTTTGGGTAGGGGCCGAATGCCAGGGAGTCTCTCCACACCCCCCGCAGGCATTCCTCGGTCACGGGTGCAACCCCGCCCCCAAGCAGGCGCCGGTAGGCCAAGGGGAAGAGACGGGTGAAGAACGACTGGACCATTTGATCCACGCTGGAGTCCGAGCCCAGGATGTAGAGAGATACGTCCAGGAAGAGCTGGCCCACGGCCCCCTGGGACCCCGGACCCAGCCCGGAGAACTCGGCCCTCAGCATCAGCAGGGTGAAGTTGCGACCGTGACGCAACACCAACTCAAAAGCCTCTGGAGAAGGGGGGGAAGAGAGAAAGAAAGAAAGGTTGGTTTCAAACAATAAACATATGCACACAATAACCTCAGGAACATCTATGTGAAAATGTCCTCCAAGCCAAAAGACATGGGGCTGAACCCAGCCCTGCAAAACTGGACACTTGACCGCCCCACAAGCCTCAAAGATCATGCTCAGGCTGCAAGCATCTTGCAGACACTAATGTGTATTAGCATCGTAACCAGGAAAGAGATAGTGAATACATACAAAATGAAACCATCAAGGATGCGCAGTACCATTATGCAGTATGACAGGACGCTTTACACAGTATGACATGATGCTTTACACAGTATGACATGATGCTTTACACAGTATGACAGGACGCTTTACGCAGTATGACATGATGCTTTACACAGTATGACATGATGCTTTACACAGTATGACAGGACGCTTTACGCAGTATGACATGATGCTTTACACAGTATGACAGGACGCTTTACGCAGTATGACATGATGCTTTACACAGTATGACAGGACGCTTTACGCGGTATGACAGGACACTTTACGTGGTATGACATGACGCTTTACGCGGTATGACAGGACGCTATACACGGTATGACAGGACGCTTTGCGCGGTATGACAGGACGCTATACACAGTATGACAGGACGCTTTACGCGGTATGACAGGACGCTTAACGCGGTATGACAGGACACTTTACGTGGTATGACAGGACGCTATACACGGTATGACAGGACGCTTTGCGCGGTATGACAGGACGCTATACGTGGTATGACCGGACGCTTTACACAGTATGACAGGACGCTTCACGGTATGACCGGACGCTACAACACAAATCTTTCTTCACTCATGCTCACCAACACACACTCAGCCAACACACACCTACACACATTTAGACATTCCCGTCACTTTCCCATCACTTTCAATCTTGTTTTATTCAATATCCTGTTAATTTGATGTTTTCTTCATTGATTGTTTTTGTACTTCGAAATTGTATTTAGTTATCACTTATTTTCTTTATTTCACCATCTGTATTGTTTAGGGGCAAATACACCATCATTTGCTACACTCATAACAACACCAGTTATAATGCGTACGCGACAATTACAACTTAGAAACTTTGAAACTTCCGCACACACAACGCCCAGTCACACACTTTCAGACACACACCTTTGTGTTATCATCTGCTGGAGGCGTAGGCTTGTACACTAAGAAATGCAAAGCCTCCACATCAGATGAGAACCACGATTTGGGGTTTGACCTTTCTGACACTACAAAAGAGCACATTTCAAGAGTCTTAGCCACTTAAAAGCATCACATTAATCCTGATTTGAGCCGCCAACCTAGAGCCAGCGGCCTGCATTGCCTTGGAGATGTCTGGAAGAGAAAGGAACAAAGCAGCCGGGGGGGGGGGGGGTTCAACGCCAGGCAGGCAAATAATCAGAGGCATTTCAAGGCACTAAGTCTTATCAACACACTCCCCATCAGCCCAGAGGAAGCAGGCAATGGAAGAAACAAGAAAAGGAAGATTTTAGGGATCTACAACAGCACTATAGGGAATCTGACGGGGAGCCACTGACTGTGTTCCAAACGGCACACTATTTCCTTTACAGTGCACTACATCTGGGGCCCCTATGGCCTATAGGACTCTGGTCAGAACGAGTGAACTACGTGTGCCAGGAAATGGGGGCCATTGTCTGACGATACTCCCAAGGACCAGAGATTTCTTAATGTCTTAGTTAACACCAGCCACTAATGGTCAAATGTATGTGTTGTAGTTTAATTTCATTTTCCTCTCCATCCCACCTGGATCAAACAGCATTTATGCCTGACAATGTCCTCCCGCACAGACAATGTCCTCCCGCACAGACAATGTCCTCCTGCACAGACAATGTCCTCCTGCAAAGACAATGTCCTCCCAGACAGACAGGGTCCTCCCGGTCAGATAGTGACCTCCTAGACAGATAGTGACCTCCCAGACAGATAACCTCCCGAACAGACAGTGAACTCCCGGACAGACAGTGACCTCCTGGAAGGACAGTGACCTCCCAGACAGACAGTGACCTCCTGGAAGGACAGTGACCTCCCAGACAGCTCACATCGGTCATTCTGACTCTGCGTTCTGTTCAATCACCAAATGAAGGCAGGGAGGGACTGCCCTGCTGGGCTTGAGATGCACATCCCTCTGTGATCACTGAAACAGACAGATGTGCTGAATGCCAGGCAGGCTGTAGGACAGACAGACACACACACACACACACACACACACACACATACTTAACAGCAATGTTGTAACACAAAACAGAAAAAAAGGGGTACAATGTCAAATTTAGTGAAAATGTGTTTGTGTTTGAACCTTCCAGACTTAGAATTGGACTGTCATTCAGTCAGTTAGGCAAACCATCTTCCTGAAGTCATCCTTCCCTCTTCCTGCCTCTATTTCTGTAAAAGCCTAGGGCCAACTGTGTAATTTAGAGGCAACCTGCCATATTGCTTAGCGACCATGCTGGCGACAGCTCCTTTATAATGGCTTTGCGAGACGCAGTAGTAGTTCCTTGGAAGTGAAATAGAGACGCTGGAATTATAGGTCACAGCTCAGTGTAATAACCTTTGTGTAGCCATTTCCTTGGCCTGCCTCTACCTGCTCCTACCTGCTCCTCCCTGTTCCTCTTGTCTTTCTCCGCTCAACAGGTCAGATCAGGGCGAGCTGAGAGGGAGTCCACTAAGGACCAAAGAGGGTCTGTGTTCCCAATAGATCCCCATGGAATATTGTGCCATTTGTACATGGCTGGCAAATCTCTAGGGAGTCAAAGTAGCGTTATGGAAGAACGTCCATAAGCAGATAAACAGCACATCCTCAAACGTCGCATCACATCTATGATCTGCCCTACCGCTTTCTCCTTTCTCCTTTCCTGACATTTACTTTAAGGATATGGTTCCAGACTCCACCTGCCTGCCCAGAGACCAGACACACAACTACTGATCTGAATCCAAAATGTTATATCAGGCCGGTCACTGAACACAGATATAAGATATACGGTCACCTCCCAAACACTTCCCTTCTAAAGTGCATTCGTTGTGCAATTTAAAGTCAATAGGATGCCAATTGGGATGCAGGTTAAGTCAGCAAAATGTTGCATGGCTAGAAGATGCTTTATCATCCTGTGGGAAAGCCATCTCATTTCCACTCTGTCAAGTCATTAATCAGGAATGTCAATTAATACAGTAAGAGCCATAGCCTCCATATTAATGTGCCTGGGTGCAGCAGATGTCAGGCAGTGGAACCCTGTTATCAGGTACTGACTGCCTTAATCAACAGTATGATACTGAATACAGCAGACTTTTTGTTTTTTATTTAACTTTTATTTAACCAGAGAAACACATTGAGAGCTAGGTGTGCTCTGGGAACAAGAAAACAAGAATAAAACAATTAAATATGAAATACATACACTTTACATACAAATTTCTCACTCTAAAAATCGAATTCAATTATTTCAATTGAAGAATGGACACCAATACATCCAAATGAATTTCCAATTGGATATTATTCCACACATGAGGTGCTTTATATGCGAAAGGCAGGACTACCCAACTCAGTAATTACAAAAGGAGTCTGAAACATTAAACAACTCTGTGATTATTGTATGTATTGTATCTCGTGTTGTAGCTAGAGATTCTTAGTGTCAAAAGAGATGTCAAGTACAACTGGTTTCCAAATACGTTGGTATGGTGTGTAAAATGCAGACAAAAACAGAATGCAATGATGTGCAAATCACTTATCCCTATGTTTTATTAAAAAAAATGTAGAAAGACAACATATTAAATGTTGAAAAAACATGCCTATTTTGAATTTGATGCCAGCAGCAGGTTCCTCACTGGCCATTGGTTTCTTGGTCACATTCCTGACCAAGCATCTTCTTGCCCTGTTAGTTACTTTGACTAGATTGCCAGCTCTAGGAAGCCCCGTGGTGGTTCCAAACTTCTTTCATTTCACAATGATGGAGCCCACTGTGCTCCTGGGAACATTCAATGTTTTAGCGAATTGTTTTATAACCTTCCACAGTCCTGTCTCCACTCACTTCTATCTCGGAGGTCTATGGAGAGTTTCATTTATTTGGTTTTACTCTGACATGCACTGGGAAGTGTGGGACCTTATGTAGATAGGTGTGTGCATTTAAAAATCTATTGAATTAGCCACAAGTGGACAGTCATGCTCTAAAGACGTCTCAAGGATTATGGAAGGACCTCTTGCATCTCAGCTTGTGTGTCATGGAAAAAGAGATATTTTAGTTTTTCATTGTCATAACGGGTTATTCTGTGTAGATAGATAAGTAATGACGTCTTTCACACAGCAAAATGCGGAGAAATTGAATGGGTCCGAATAAGTTCCAAAGACTGCTTATGAACTAGAATCAACAAGTTGGTAATAATTAGTGGATGTCCTTAAGTCCATGATTTTTATCACAAAAGGGCTTTTTCATTGACAGACAAGAATGACAGATCAGTGGAGCCCTAGGTCATCTCATATGACCCCTGTGTGACCACATTCCCTGGGACATTAACTAGGAGTGGTGGCGTCAACGTTACTGGATGTAATGTCACATTAATGGGATTTTAATCAGTGTTTTACTGTTGGATTATTCTTTCAGCCTATTCCATCCGCCATGGAACATTTTAGCTCTTCAACACCATCCATCCAATGCTACCCCTTAGTCTAGCATGGCCGGTGCCATTTCCCCTTTGACCTCTGGTGTGATCCCTCCCTTGTCAACACTCATCTTATTTGTCTAAATGACAGCATAAAATGATTATAAAAGACTGCCCATTCTGGTTAATATTCAACTATAAATGCTTGTAATAAACATTTTAACAATTTTAATTTAACTTGGACAATTTCTCTATTAGCCACGCTGCCTGTGAGTCCTCCATAATGAATGTCTCAACTCGCCAGCCTTTTCGAGAGCATCACAACAGCCTCCAACACTCCTTCTATCCGTCAACATGGTGGCAACATGTAGCACACTACTTTTGTCAAAGGCCAATATGTCTCTGTTCAAAGGCCGTGCACTTTACAGGAAACAGGCTGTCATTTGGGAAAGAGCAGTGAGACTGTGTGACTCATAGCAGGTCAGATGATCCCGGTGATTGTGATTCGTTGAGGAGGAGGGTAGACGGACACCCTCCTCCGGCCCGTCAACACATCAATCAGTGAAGGACCATTCACTCATTATCCCTGGGAGAACAGAACCATCAATAAATTAGCCAGCCAATGAGACTAATCCATTTCCCGGATGAAGTGTCACCTCTACGGGTGGACAAGGAGACAGATGGGCGGCGAGGGATGGGCACCTGGAACGGGCCTGAAACGGCACGTCGCTCCCATTAGAGCACCTGTCAAACTCAGCGCACTATTAAAGCCCGATTCAACCTCTGCAGGCTGAATAGGATTGGCCCGGAGCACTGTAACCTCCCATCTAGAATCACTGGGATGCATCATGGATGAGAACAGCTAGAGGCATGCTGACTCATCCGGACGAAGCGGACCCAGGGCTGTGGAAGAGGCCGCAGGTTTTACGCTCAACCAAGTTTAGCACACCTGATGCTAACAGCAGCTCGTCACGTCCTTACCTAACTGAATCTGGTACGTTACGACAGGGTTGAAGTGTGAACCTACTGGACGGTAGACCACCAAGAAGTGGGTGAGCAGGCCGGATGGTATTAAAAGTAGGGCACCATGGAAATGCTGGTCAGAAATAGTCCTGAATGTAGGAAATAGGGTGTCATCTGTGCAAACTGAGAACCAGCGTTTCCACCTGAGGAACTCTCATGCAGGGGTGGTGTATATCTGAGTCTGTTCCCACAGACAGGCAGCCAGGCTGGGGGGGTGCGCTGATTCCAGGAATGAGTCAGGGAGGATTCTGGTAAAACCCAGATAGCATCACATCAGCCCAGCCGGTGGGCGGACAGACAGAGGGAGGAACACGGAGAAGGGAGAGATGAGACAGGTATTAGGTTACCCCATCTGTTAGACAACTCCTCATGAGTCGGTCAGACAAAAACACGCACACGCACGCACACATATACACACACACAAGCTGTCCAGGATGATGAACGTGTGCAAACAGTTGGAGGGACACAGGCAGAGAGAGAGAGGTGTGAGTCCGAAAGTACAGCATCAGCAAGTACACCTCTCAACTCTGACTGAACAGAGCGCAGAAAGGCTGCATCCCAAAACGACAAGGTCAGTAGTGCTCTCTGAAGGGAGCAGGGCACCATTTGGGTTGCAGTCCCAGGATGCCAGGCAGTCTGTGGGCGGTGCTGGCCCTCCTCACTGCTGTATATTGGACTATTGACTCCATTGATTTCAAACCCTGTGGCCCTTTCCAGAGGTCAAAGTTGAGCCCTGCCCTGTCTCAGTCTCCCAGGCAGACAGCATGCTAAGGGCACAGTGTACCCTGAATGAGAACACAGGAAGGTGGGGGAAAGGGGCAGTATGAGATGGGAGAGAGATCTGGAGGGTGTAGAAGGAGAGAAAGTGCCGGAACGTGTGGAGAGAAGCACTCAGGCAGGCAGGCTTTGAAGCAGCAATCAAAGGCAAGCTGGAGTTAACCGATGCCAGTGTAGAGAGTGACACATAAAGCATCTCGCTCCAAAACTCAAAAGGGCAACATGTGAGATGCGACACCCCAATCAAACACTCCCGCACACACAGACACAAACATATTTAGTAGTCTCACAAACCAAAGACCTGACAAATGTACTACTTTGAAACATAAAGCATCTGTTCACCTTCCACATGCATACAATCACCAGATTAACCCAGATACTTAAACACACGCAACACGCGCACGCACATGCACACGCACATGCACACACACACACACACACACACACACACACACACACACACACACACACACACAGACACACGGATTCCCATTCATCAGAGTTCTACAGGGTCATGATGTGAGTGGGTTAGGTTGAATGGTCCACTGCAGATACAACTTGAATTCAAAAAGAAATTATAGGCCATCCATTCAATAAATATATGTTAGCATCGGAGTTTAATAAAGTAAGGAAGTGATCATGAAATCGTTTTTTTTTCTTTTTGAAGTGTGGCTTTATAGGCAGATAAAAGGGCAATGAGACCAAGTTTAAAAGGAGAGAAACATGGGGAACGGAGATGTTTTTGAAGTTCTTGAAACAGATGGGAGCACAGTGTGTGAGATATGGTGTGAAGGAAACAGCGAGATAGGACATGAATGAGCGAGAGCAGGGGAGAGAGTGAAGGACAGAAGGCGAGTGAAAGAATAGAACAGAGAGCTGCCCCCTCTTGGAAGAGACAGAGTAGAAGAGGGAGAGTTTTGAAGGAGAGGTAGACATAAATATCTGGAAAGCTGCCAGTGAGACATTTGATACATACTGGAGATGATATGATAACACATACAGATGGGACATAATGATTTACACCCAGCATCACTCTAGTTGATATAGCTCATGGATAATCATACAGTATATTTCAGAGCTGACAGTGTCTTGCGTGAAGACACAGTCAGGTCTCCTCTAGAACTATTTTGACTCTACTTTAGAACAACTTGGCATGAATTAAGATGGACAAAAAATTTGTACTAATCAATAAACAAGAAAACACCCCCCCCCCCCATAGGTAAATAATATAAAATGTCGTTGTAAATTAATTTTCTTGTCATTTCCTGGGTTGTGTAATAGGTATTTGAATATTAAATTCTTTAAGAATAAATAACACTTGATGAATTAAATATTTAATCAACCAGCATCCCCAAAAGTATTCCAAATTAGGAGCTTATATCATGCAATCAATGTAAGAGGTGATGATTCTGATTTGATTGCTCCTTAACTTGCAGCTCAGATGATTTTCACGATGATGTGGAGTAAACCTACTCCAGAGCAGGTTAGTACCAAAGAGAATAGTTGCCATAAAGGTGAACCATTTATCTGTTAACACTTATCCTAAGTCAGAATTGGCCAAAGTCAGATAGCTACCTCTTTTTCCTGCTCTGCGGTGCACCTCTCTGAGGTGTAGAGAGCATAAAACATCATGAGCACTGTGAGGACTGAAAACTTCTCTGTCACTCCTCTCCGTGTCTGTGTGTGAACGGGTAAGAAGATGAAAGAACAACGCCCACACTCACTCTGTGGTGGAATGCACACATCGTCCCCATTTCTCCTCGATCTCACATCCCCGTCATCCCTTTATCCTGCCAGAGGAGAGATAGAGACTTCCCAGCGTGTCTTTTCTGTCCTCGGTCCCTCGTTAAAGTTGACGTCAGCCTGCATGTCATGAGACAACATGGATTCCGACCTCGGCAAGTGCTTGTGCTGATCAAAGGCTGAGACGTAGCCTTTTTGCCTCTTCCCTTTATCTCTAGCTCGTTCTTTACTTTTCTTCTCGTCTGGTAATTAGTGTAGCTCAACTCCCAGTAGCATTGGGGCCTCAGCTTCCTGCTCTCGTCACCCTTTCTAGCATACTTTATGAAATTGTAATCCATCTTTTCTGAAACTGCTTCCCAAGTGAAATGGAAATGAATGTGATGTCATTTGAAGGAAAAAATGGAAGAGCCCCATGGTGAGTAATAATGTAAACGTGGAGAACTGGCGTGTTTCCCATGAAATGCCCCCATGTCCTACCGCCATCCTCCACCTGTCCTGCCACACATACATACATAAACCGTCCACCTTGCCTCAGCCTACTGTCTTCTACACTAACCCCCTAACCCCCTAAAAACCTGAAACCATTCCTCTTCTCAGAGTCTTCTGTAGTACAACTTTTTAATTCTGCCTCATCCTACATTCTCCCATACTACCCTCATACAACCCTAAAATCAGGTTGGTAGTTCTTTTTTGGAGGGGGGCTTGCTGCCTGGATTTGGTTTGCCATCTCCTTCCTGAACCTCTCCCTATTCTCCCAGTCCCCACCCCTGCCTTAACCCCTCCCTATTCTCCCAGTCCCCACCCCTGCCTTAACCCCTCCCTATTCTCCCAGTCCCCACCCCTGCCTTAACCCCTCCCTATTCTCCCAGTCCCCACCCCTGCC
>JACXGJ010018003.1:0-10699 GCA_016801105.1 Esox niger
CACACACACACACACACACACACACACACACACACACACACACACACACACACACACTTTGACCCGCGTGTCATCCACTCTGCTCAGGGATGAGAGGCAGTAATTCAGCTACCTCCTCTGACGAAGAGAAGTGGGAATTAATTTCCGGCCACAAGATGAAAGACTGGCTGGACTTCTGGTTAAAATTGTGCCGTGCACAGTGATCCACAATCAAGGCCGTTGCTTTCGATTGACCTCAGATTATTTTTTGTCCTTGAAAAAGGAAATACTGTAGCGCACTGATGATGCTTGGAAGTGTTGCAGTTTGAATGAGAATAGTGCAATAATGTTTTGATCAGATATGAAGTGTTTTACCAAAACGTTTCAAATTCTTCAGAAAAATTGTAACACTTGCGAGCATCATCAGTTGGTGAGAACATTTTTGTTTTTCATCTGCGTGTTTCTTCTCACACCTGATCATTGCATTGCTGGTGGAGGATTTCTCTGTTTTTGACGTGATTCTGGTAAGAAAAAAACAATCTCTCTGCCTGAAAAACAGAAGAAAATGTTTAGGCTGGATTGGTGTCAGAACAGAAGTCAATTATTAAATAAATCAACTGTGCTTCTATTTTGTTTATTTTCTGGCTTTGTTTGCTTTTATTGAACAATTTATCCACTTGATGGTGAGGGTAAAGAGGCTAACAAAGGGCAATGTTGTCTGTTGGGCGAGTAACTTTAAAGGTCTGTGGCGAAGAACGAAGCCGTGTGATGGAATGGGCTAAGGAAGACTGTGACTTCTCCATTGAGAGTGGAGGGACACGCTGAATTAGCTTGATTTGCCTCTGAATGGGGGCCTTATATTATTCTTGTTAGGAAGCTGTCAGATCGAATAGAGAAAGTAAAAACCTCCTTTCATCAACCTTTTCCAAGTGAAACTGAACAGGCAATCAATAACTGAATTCAGGCCTTGGAGAAAGTCAAGCAGAATGATATGGGGGTGTTAAAAAGGGAGTATTTTGTCACATTGCTAATGGAGAAAGGCTAATAACTGATTTTAGCACAGTTTGGTGGTGAGAACAACAGCAAATTAAAAATAGCTCATCAGTGAAGTCATCCCAGCAAATATAACTGATAGTTCTTAGCGGAAATAACCAAGTACTAATGAAAAGGAATAGAATGATGGCAAAAATCTAATGAAAAATCGAATTCTTCAAGGAATAGGTTATTGGGATTATTATAAATGTATAGTATAATTTTCTAAGCCTGTTAACATTAAATGGCAAATGACAGTTGGTAATGAATGCTTTGCTATAAACACTGTATGTAATTATTGACTTCTTTATATCAAATATGACCAGATTACATGTATTCTGTTCTCACCAATACATGTAGAAATCGGCAAATAGTCATAATGAATGAAGATGAATAATTCAGTAAAAATCATTTTAACAACAGATTGTTTGAAACGTTTCTGTTTCGGATTTCTTTCTGAAAGACATGCAGTGCACCATAGCCTCTGCAATACCACAGAAGAACTGGGAGTGTCTCACCATTTCATTAAAGGAAGGACACCATATTGTTTTTTGGTTTCCATTATATTGACCTTATTGTGCTATTGTCCCAACCCTGACACCAAGATAATGCCTGAATAAAGAAGGAATTATGCTGAATATAAAAAGATTCCATAGAGTTGGACCGGTTCAATTGTCCCTGTACTTACTGACAACACGGAGAGAATAACACACAAGCCTCAGCGCAAGCTGCTCTCAACACTTCTCTTCAACGTTGTTAGAACCATTGTCAGAAAACAGAGTAACATGAATGCAGATGAGAATCTGAGCTGCTAACTTTCTCAGTTACTTTGACACACTTACATGTGGATCCTTTGTCACAGTGTGGGATTTGTGTTCCAAGGGTTTTATACTGTAAAATAACAATTGTTAATAAAAAATATATAATTCCTTCAAATCAATGTTTAATGACAAAAGAGTAGTCAACACAAAAGCGTAAATGTAATTGTGAAACAAACAAAGTATTGAGAATAAATAAATAGCAGCACAAAAAGACAATTTATTTAATAAATAAGAAATTAGAAGTCCTTTAGAAATATGAGTTCAAGAGGCCCACAGAGAGGGAGAGCCAGCCCGATAGGCGTCCTGTGCTGGGCTTTAAAGATGTTAATGTTCTTAAATACATTCATCAACTAATGTCCCCATATTGGTGCTTCCAATTTTTACGCTGGATGGAGAAAATGAATCGGATCATTTGGCCTCATCAATCAATTTAGTAATTGATGTCTTAATTGTCTGCAGTGTTCGACAGTTAATTGAGCACCACCATTGCCCCCTTTCATCATTCCCAGGGCTTAGATAAACAGCCCAGAAAACGTCTCATGCCTTGTGTGGGTTGGAACAAAACATGTGAGTTTTGTTGTCCATTCCCAAAGTATCTAGACAAACATTTATACCCTTATCCAAATATCCTGTTAGTAGCACCTGTTAGTAGTGAATGTGAACACGGACATTTTTGGAAGTGTGTTTAAAAAAAAAAAAATCTGCTAAATTGATATAATCTAAAATAATCTATTTTTTTCAATAATAGCACCTTGAGATCGAGCCTGTGGGTGCTGGAAACGGTTCATTCTGCTCGGTGAACCTGTTCTTTTCCTTCCAATGACGAGGGCATATTAGGTTTTCATCAAAGTAATAGTCAGCCATCCATCTTCTGCGCCCTGTGAGGCGATAACACTCCGTTACAGATCAATCATAGGACTAATGTGTGACTTGGTCATCTCAGGCTCGGAGCCGGATTCAACGCTCTGCACCGCGGTACGCACATTTCCATTTATTCCACTTCACCATCCCCCTTTCTCCCTCCTAAAACCCCTCATACCTTTAAGTTCTCCGGCACGAATCCCCCCTCTCTCAGAGAAACCAGTCCAGGGAAACACTTCAGACCCCAGGCTAGGAAAGTGTCAGGGGACTTAGAGACGGCGAAGGGGGTTAAGTCGCGGAGCGCGCTCGAGGTGGTTGAGTCCAGATCGCCAGGGCCGGTTTGGGCTGTGACCACGGTCGGGTCTGTGTGGTTGCTGGGTCGCGTCCTTTAATGGGTTACAGAATACTTTAATTGCGGCAGTTACCCACATTCCTGCTTGGGAGCGAGGACGCCTGCGAACACAAAGCAAGCCTGAGCCTGGATGAAAATGCCCATCCGACTCTGTGCCCGTAGGGTACAGCTGTGAGCCAATTATCATCAAGCAGCCACCCATCTGTGTACAAACAATCCCCCAGCTGCTGGCATTGATACTGTAGATGCGGAGCGGCAGAGTGAAAGCCCAGGTCGCCCTCCAGGGCCCCAGTATCGCCTGCGAGGCGGCGGCCGTGTCTCCATTCACCGTGGCAAGGTATCCGCGACACTCAGGAACACTGAGCCTGTTTACAATTTCAAATGAACTGGTCACATGCCGGTTATGGGGTGCGTTCGTAACTGATAGAGTGTTGGATGCATGTTTATTTCAGTGCTCAGGGAAGTGCATGAGTGTTCATGGGACAGCCAGCTGCTGTGGGTTTGGTGGCCGTTGTCAGCTGTGGCCACATTGTAAACACCCTCCTTCTCCAAATGTGCTCTTCGCTGTCATAATGTGACACTTCTCCATTACATGCCCCTGCAGAATGACGTATCACAATATCGACCGTAACTGGAGGTGGAGGAGAGGCCCTGGGGAGTCCTGGGGTTGTCTCCCACCACATTACACAACAACATTACACTATCACATTACACCATAACAGTACACTATCACACTAGACCGCAATCACAACATTGCACAACAACATTACGCTATCACATTACACCGTAACAGTACACTATCACACTACACCGCAATCACAACATTGCACAACAACATTACACTATCACATTACACCGCAATCACAACATTACACTTCTATATTACTGTACGACAGCACATTCTCTGGGTTGATTCTCAAAGGATGTTGTTCTCACAAACGGTAACCCCTTAAGTTTCATGATGGAGTAGTGTGTGGCCTGGGTAATAGGCTGGTAGTCCAGAAGTAACTTTTCATCCATTTGCTATTTCATCCATTGGTGATTTCATCCATTGGTTATTTCATCTATTTGTTATTTCCCTGGTATGTTATAACATAGCAGGTCCGCCATGCTGTGCAATTCGTTTTTTCTGTATCATGACTTGAGGTAAAGCTAGTCCTTTTGGTAAACCTGATGTGTCGTCTTGGAACTGTGCCGGAGAACGGCATGAGAAGAGTTTGGTAATAGCGATTAGGTTTGAGTGAGTGGGCCTGTTTGTGAGACGGCCCCATCAGTACCATGACGGAGAGGGGCTGGTGTGGGAGTGGAGAGGAACGACCTGTCAGGGCTGATGGCTCCTGGAACGCTCAGCGGGAAACCGGCTTGGCCCCCGGGATGCCCTGTTGCCACGGCGAGGATCCGGAATGTGTCTGGGATACAATGTGCTCCCAGGGCTCCGAGGGCACTCCGATGTGATAACCACATTAAAGACCTAGCAACATCTGTTGGGGTGCAGGAGAAAAGGGGCTCCCGCCAGGCTCGACCTCCCCCCCCGGAACAACAATCATTAACCCCGAGGCCTGAGAGAGAAGTGGGACAACACTCCTCTATTTGTCAGCTATCCTAAAGCGACACTGAGGGGGCTAATATTTTACCACCAAACAGCGTGAGAAGAGTGACCGGCCAGGGCTTCGGCACGGAGAAGACAGGGACACTGACAAATGGACGATCGTCATAGAATTTTCATCCACAGGATGACATCATCCGTTTTATGAGCCACATGTAAACAAACCTACTCCTCCACAAAGACTTACGTGCACAGAGAGGTGAGTGAAAACATTTTATGCACCCAAAAATGTCAATTTCACCATGTAACCAATACATCAGGTTCTTCAATTTCGATGAATAGCCCGGTTCTCATGTTACTTTGGGGTACACAGCAAGGCAAACAAAACTCTGGAACCCTGAAATCAACGTTGGAAGTCAACATAAACAAAATGTCCACCTCACGACGGGCGGGCAGACACGCTGAAAGGACAGGTGTTCGGACGCAAGGGGGGCTTTTTGGGCTCTAGGGGGCTCCTGTGAGACGCAGCCACAAGCCTCCTCACCCGGCCTCAACAGGTTTCAGGCGAAGGCCAGCTCTCCGGGACAAATAATCAGGAGACAAAGGCTCAGAGGGAGCAGGGGAGAGGAGGAGAGGAGGAGAGGAGGATGGAGTAGGGGAGACCAAGGAAAACCCGCCAGATGCAGAGGAGAAGGTAAGCTTTTAGCCCTGTGGTCCATCCATGCGCGCACACACACACTCACACACACAGAGCATCCTCCTCTTCAATGTATTCTGTAGAGGTGAAGGGCTTGCAGGAGGTGCCCCAATGCACAGGATCTGAAGTGTCTCCACACAGCTAATCCTATTCACAGCAGCTCATTACATGGGCAATTACGTGCTGGGTGGTGGGGGGCACATTACGGAAGCCCTGTGTGGGGGACCCCCCCCACTACCCACGTCTCCCTCTTCCCCAGCCCTCCCTGCTCCTTCTTCACCTGGGCCGGCTTCGTGTGGACACCTGCCTCCCCTAATGAAGATCCATGGCTTCATTTCCATTTCTGGAGTCATATCAGAGACAGCAACGCAACAAACCGGGCCTGTTTTCTCACGGCTCGGGCCTGGAGGGCCGGATAGAATGACATGGCTAAGTGCTCTGGCAGAGCAGAGGCAGCTGTGAAGCCTGGAAATGGGATTTGGTCCTGGGCAATGAGCTGAGCTGAAGTGGGGGTCTGTTGGATGGGGAGGAACCTGTGTTTAGACTGGCCACAATGGAAGCCATGTGCTACCACAGAAGCTCCTTAACGGTAATGAGGTTTTATACAGGGCAGGAGGAGTGGAAAAGAGGAGAAGTGGTGGGGAGGAGGGAGGAGGGGAGAAGAGGAGTGGAGGAGGAAGGAGGGAAGCAGGGCATAGGAGTAGAGGGGAGATGGGCTGGAGAGGAGAAGGGAGGAGTGAAGGAGGAGGGAAGAGCAGAAAGGAAGAGGGGTGGAGAGGTCAAAGGTTATAATGGAAGAGTGGAGTGGAGGAGTGGATAGAAGGAGAGAGGAGGTAAAGAATGGAGAGGAAGTGGGAGGAGAGAAGGAGGCAGGAGTTCTTTGTCAACACAGCAAACCACTTAAAAGATTATTGGTCAAGTATTGGTCATAATCGGCAACCGAGGACATCGATTTCATTTCAAGCCCTGAAGGAGTAGAAGCCCAGTGTTCACAGCCCCCTCAGTGCCATTGGCGCCAGTGTAAATGTCCCTGGCAGCTCGACCTCTGCCCAGTCTCTCAGAATATCAGTAAAGACTCTGTCTCCTCACCATTGGCCTCCACCTGTCAACCAATAAAGTCGTCACATTTTCTGGAAAATCCCCCCATGGTTGAAGGGTCATGCTGTAAATCTGATAAAAAATTTTACCCAAAGACGATTCCGCAAGAGTTAAAGATGAAGTAATACAAACTTTATACAAAATGTTATACAAAAAAAAATTATACAAAATGATACCCGAGCATTTTGATATCCCTGAGAGCACAGTTCAAGACAAGGCTGTCCCTCAAGACACAGCGCTCAAACAAAAAGGAGTCCTGTGAGAGAACCCACAGAGAAGCCAACAATCCCTTTGAAGAGCTTAACAGTTCAATGGCGCTGAGTGGTGTAATGGTGTACTGGTCAACCACATGTAAAGCTCCACATAAAACAGTCCTGTATTGGTGCGTGGCATGAAATAAGTTATTATTCAAAAAGTACCATTTGAAAGCATCAAAGTGACCAAGCTGTGATGTGAGAAATGTTCTCGTGGTCAGATGCGACTCAAATAGAGCTTTTTGGCAAAAACTCAAAGCACCAACTTAGCAATGGCTATGACTTAGGAGACACCATCTCCGTAGTGAAGTATGTTGGTAGCAGCATCATGCTGTGGGGATACTTCTCATCGAAAGGTACTGGGCTCGTTGTTAACATGAAAATAAAAATGGATGCAGTAAAATACAAGTAAATACTGTAAGAAAACCCGTTTTGGTCTGGAAAAAAAACTGAAGAGAAGAAATTCAGCTCAAGGCCAGAGTAACACTGAAATGGCTGATGAACAAAAAGATGAATGTCCTACAATAGTCCAGTCAAAATTCTGATAACAATCCCATTTTGTGGCGCTACTTGAAAATGCTAGACCACAAACATTGTCTAACCAACCTGAACAAACTGGACCAAACCGGACAAACAGAATGAGCCACAGGCACTTCAGACACTGTGTTGACAAGTTGGTTCACCCACCACTTGTTCCCCAAATGCTCATACATTGACTTTAAAACAGGTAGCTGGTTTGACTCATTAGCACCACTTTTACTACTACTGGCTGAAATGATACAAGGAAATGTGTGTGTGTGTGTGTGAATCCTGTCTGTCAGTACACTGGTTGAGGCTTCCCTTGTTAACATGTTCTAGCTCATTGACTCCTCTCAGCGCCCTGGGGGAATGCCTCTGAGCTGGGCCAGGCGAGGAAGAGGAAGACAAAATCCAAACAAACAGAAGACAAGGATTTCCACATCACAGCCGCCTGTCACCCTGTTATTTCAACCAACTTTATTCAGTCAACAGGTTACAGTAAAACTCAAAGAGCCACTGTCATTCCAGCTAACAAGTCTCACTTCACAAACCAATCATTGGTTCAGGAGGCCAAGACTGTCAGCTTACGCTTTCCAATTGAAAAAGACAGCAAACGACCTTAACCTCATTTTGATTGGTGGGGATATGTCTGAGACAGTTTAGAAGAAGTGAGTGCTTTGTTATAAGAACAGTGTGTTTTTGGAGGATTTGTATGTGTATGGAGGACATGTACATTACATATGGAGTCATCATGTCTTTAATCTGATAGGAAAAATTAAGAGACATGAATAGTTGTACTTTAAAGGCCTATTTATTTGTACCATTGTCATGTTTCCATAAACCTCTGGAAAGTTAGCAGCTGCTTTGGCAGCAGGAAAAGAGAATAAAAACAATCTCTAATTACTTGTGTATATTTTAGTTTCCAGCTGTACCAATTATAAGTGATCCTAAACTGTCTCTTTTTGTACCGTCCAGAAAGGCGTGAATGGCTTCTAGAAACATTTCCCAACATGCGTGTTGAATGTCCCGTGGTGAGTGAGGGGAACGTGCCAGAGCGTGACGTGTGTGTCAGAATGCAGAGGAGGCAGGATCTGTGTGTGTTTGTTTATGTGTGTGTGTGTGGGGGGGGGGGGGGGTTTAGGGGTGGAGCCTGAGGGGTATCTGCAGGTTGGGGGGCTGGGTGTGTTTGGTGTCTTTTTGCAGGGCCCCTCTGCGCTCACCTGGAACGCGCCACTTCCCCATCATGGGTCTTATCAGCTCCTGGAGGAAATACCTGCCACAGGTAAACACGACCCCTCGACCTCTCGGCCATCCGCCCGGCTATGGCCTCTGACCCAGCCCTGGATGTTGTTCTTTATGCATCATTGAGGAGCTCCAACCCCCGCTCACCCTTCTCCTCTTGCCTCACCCTCCCACCCCTGTGTCACCGCCCTCCCCCGTCTCACCCTCCTCCCCCTGTCTCACCCTCCGCCCACTGTCTCACCCTCCTCCCCCGTCTCACCCTCCTCCCCCTGTCTCACCCTCCCATCCCTCTTTCTTCAATGTAATCTTATCTACATATCAGCAGGTGTAACCATCAGTCCTGCTCATCAAGCTGCTCTGTTTAGGATTGTCATTGAAATGATTTATGGGAGTTGGGTTTCAATACACATCGTACATCTTCAGAGACAGAAACTTTAAAAAGTATTTTTTATAAAAAAGTGGTCCTAAGCTAGTACTGAAAGTAATGAAAACCAAATCAATTAAACTGTATTTTATATAAAAGTGGTCCTAAGCTAGTACTGAAAGTACTGAAAAGTAAATCAATTAAATTGTATTTTTTATAAATGATGACGATGATCATTAAAATGCAGAACGCCTCATTTCTACGTTTAATGACTTTAGAATGTAATTAATTTTCTTAAATCGAGCTGATGTGAACAATACAGGTGATGGGGCTGTGGATTCACGTGAACTATGTCCTCCCTAGGAATACGTGTTGTCAGAAATGACACACACACACACACACACACACACACACACGAACATGCCCACACACATTAAACACACACACACACACACACGAACATGCCCACACACATTAAACACACACACACACACACATTAAACACACACACACACACACACACACACATTAAACACACACACACACGAACATGCCCACACACAATAAACACACACACAGTCACAGGGTTACTGACTGATGCCATGTTCGTCTGTCGTCTCCGTTAGGGGGTACTGACTGATACCATGTCCGTCTGTCATCTGCGTTAGGTGGTACTGACTGTTGCCATGTCTGTCTGTCGTCTCTGTTAGGGGGTACTGACTGGTGCCATGTCCGTCTGTCATCTGCGTTAGGTGGTACTGACTGTTGCCATGTCTGTCTGTCGTCTCTGTTAGGGGGTACTGACTGGTGCCATGTTCGTCTGTCATCTCTGTTAGGGGGTACTGACTGGTGCCATGTCCGTCTGTCATCTGCGTTAGGTGGTACTGACTGTTGCCATGTCTGTCTGTCGTCTCTGTTAGGGGGTACTGACTGGTGCCATGTTCGTCTGTCATCTCTGTTAGGTGGTACTGACTGTTGCCATGTCTGTCTGTCGTCTCTGTTAGGGGGTACTGACTGGTGCCATGTCCGTCTGTCATCTGCGTTAGGTGGTACTGACTGGTGCCATGTTCGTCTGTCATCTCTGTTAGGGGGTACTGACTGGTGCCATGTTCGTCTGTCATCTCTGTAGGGGGTACTGACTGGTGCCATGTTCGTCTGTCATCTCCGTTAGGGGGTACTGACTGGTGCCATGTTCGTCTGTCATCTCCGTTAGGGGGTACCGGGAGAGGTTACCAGTCGCCACTGCAACACCAGAGAGGTTTCAGATGAAACAACGGTCTTGATTAGTTTAAGGAGATATACACAGTATAAGAAATATACAGTACAAATATATAGTACAAGAAATAACACCAGTATATATACAAAATATTTACAGATATAAATTAAATATATATAATTACAAGCAAAACACACCACAAAAACAATTCTGTTAAGTGTCAATGCAAGGCATGATGTGTCATCAAAATACAAATGATTAGACAGACATTACAAATATAGGATTGTTATTATACTAATCCATATTTCCTCACTGATCAGAAGTACTGTATTGAGACAGCAAGTGTCTCAGAGAATTACTGGACCATTGCAGTACTACTGGATCATGGCAGTATTCATGTATAAATACTCCCTGATTAAGTTAGCAGAATCTTTTTTAATTAAATACAGCTCATATTGCAGGGCACCACAGTCAAGCATTATGGGAGTAATGCTCATTTTAATTGATAAAAACAGCCAAGACCATTTTGGGATGCAGCCCAAAGCACCTGACGGTGACAAGGACGAACAGGTCCACATTCTGTCCATAGAATTAGGAACAAGAACACAAATATCTGATATTCTGCCGTCAAACACAATGACTACGCATACAGCACCCCCGTTTTCACTCTGCACCCCCGTTTTCACTCTGCACCCCCGTTTTCACTCTGCACCCCCGT
>JACXGJ010018004.1:0-10634 GCA_016801105.1 Esox niger
AGCTAAGTTTTTGTCTCTCCTGACCCAGAAAGCATGCATGGATGTCTATTTAAAAAATCCACCAGAAACAGCAGCATTACAAACAGTTTTATTTAAGTCTTATCATAACATAGCTACTGAAGATTGTAGCCAGCTAAGTTTTTGTCTCTCCTGACCCAGAAAGCATGCATGGATGTCTATTTAAAAAATCCACCAGAAATAGTCGCGACATATCAGCAAATTGTTTTATTTTAGGCTTACTATAATGCAGCTACCGAAGGTTGTAACCAGCAAAGTTGCTATTTATCCGGAACAAATCCTAATGCATAATGTGCTTTGACTGTGACAAGATTCAAACACGAGACCTATTGGTTGCTGGTCTGTGTCTCAAACCACTACACTATTTAACAAGGGGTAGGCAGACCGGCAGTCACTCAGTTAGTCATGCTGTCAGTCACTCAGTAATAGACATTCACTCTTCATAGCCGGCTCTGCTTATGCAGTCCGGCAAAAAACACCTAATCAGAACTTATAAAGGGTTAATTAACTATCCAGATCAACCATAAGATATGACTGTCTGCTAAACTAACATGAGAATGTTTTTATATATAGTTTGTTAATGTTTGCTGGATGTCAAAAGATACTTGTGAAGCAAGACCAAATGTTCAGCTTTGGGTGAGTCGACAAATGTGCCTTTTAAAGAAATTACAAACTTAGATTTCATAGTAATAAACTCTGCCGCTACCTTTCTTCACAGTGGATATGGTGTCCTTTTGGCCATGTGCAATGTTCTGTTTGAGCCAAATATAACTGGATGACTCAAGGTCAATTTTTGTAATTAGGACAAAAAGATACATTATAGTTTGGTGAGATCATAAACCACACAGCTACTGAATCTTCTGAGGGTCTTTGGTACTTTAAACAGGATGCAATATTGTCTTCCTTTAAGAATGGTTCATTTCTTGCCACCATACCATATAAAAGATACACCTGTCCACACACTCAATCAAACAGACTCCAACCTCTCCACAATGGCCAAGACCAGAAAGCTGTGTAAAGACATCAGGAATAAAATTGTAGACCTGCACAAGGCTGGGATGGGCTACAGAACAATAGGCAAGCAGCTTGGTGAGAAGGCAGCAACTGTTGGCACAATTATTAGAAAATGGAAGAAGTTCAAGATGATAGTCAGTCTCCCTAGGTCTGGGGCTCCATGCAAGATCTCACCTCGTGGGGCATCAATGATTATGAGGAAGGTGGGGGATCAGCCCAGAACTACATGGCAGGACCTGGTCAATAACCTGAAGAGAGCTGGAACCACAGTCTCAAAGAAAACCATTAGTAACCCACTACGCCGTCATGGATTAAAATCCTGCAGCACACGCAAGGTCCCCCTGCTCAAGCCAGCGCATGTCCAGGCCCATCTGAAGTTTGCCAATGACCATCTGGATGATCCAGAGGAGGAATGGGAGAAGGTCATGTGGTCGGATGAGACAAAAATAGAGCTTTTTGGTCTAAACTCCACTCACCGTGTTTGGAGGAAGAATAAGGATGGGTACAACCACAAGAACACCATCCCAACCATGAAGCATGGAGGTGGAAACATCATTCTTTGGGGATGCTTTTCTGCAAAGGGGACAGGACGACTGCACCGTATTTAGGGGAGGATGGATGGGGCCATGTATCGCAAGATCTTCCCTCAGTAAGAGCATTGAAGATGGGTCGTGGCTGGGTCTTCCAGCATGACAACGACCCAAAACCAGGGCAACTAAGGAGGGGCTCCGTAAGAAGCATCTCAAAGTCCTGGAGTGGCCTAGCCAGTCTCCAAACCTGAACTAAATAGAAAATCTTTGGAGGGAGCTGAAAGTCCGTATTGCCCAGCGACAGCCCCGAAACCTGAAGGATCTGGAAGTCTGTATGGAGGAGTGGGCCAAAATCCCTGCTGCAGTGTGTGCAAACCTGGTCAAGAACTACAGGAAACGTATGATCTCTGTAACGGCAAACAAAGGTTTCTGTACCAAATATTAAGTTCTGCTTTTCTGATGTATCAAATACTTATGTCATGCAATAAAATGCAAATTAATTATTTAAAAATCATACAATGTGATTTTATGGAATTTTGATTCCGTCTCTCGCAGTTGAAGTGTACCTATGGTAAAAATGACAGACCTCTACATGCTTTGTAAGTAGGAAAACTTGCAAAATCAGCAGTGTATAAAATACTTGTTCTCCCCACTGTATGTAAAGTGCTGGTGATAATAGTGTCGCATTCACACTTCCAACAGTTTTAGCCATATAAAATATTTTTCTACCCCTCCTTTGATATGTCTTTCCAGCTACAGATGGAGTCTATAGTGCCCACCAATGACCATTGTCAGATGATGCAGAACATCTCAGTAAGAGACCCGACTGAACCAGGACAACTTTACCTTGTGAGGGACGGACATCTTGGGAAGAGATACTGGGTCTTCAAAAACAGTCATCATCAGAGATGCAGCTAATTAAATGACTAAGATCGGAATGTATACTGAGGGGTTATCCTAAGAAACGGGTGCCCTTTTGCGTACCTCTGACATATTTGCATATAATGTGAACTACATTTTAATTTTCAGGTTAAATGTGTTCATTACCTGTGTTTGTTTCTCATTACATAAGTTGAAAATGTGCAATTTATTGCCAACATTAGTCATTATAATTACATTTTGAATCTTCAAAAAATGCATTTTGACCTGAGAGCACCTAATGGTAAGTTACTGAGCATCACATGGAAATTCAAAAAGAGATAAGGGCAAAACTAGAAGCCTAAGTATACCAGTGGTAGAGATTTTTTTGTATTCTTGAATTAAAATAAGTCAGTCAGGTATTTGAAGGGTAACATCAAAAAATATTTTGAAAAAAAACATGAAGTACTACTTCTCAAAATAGGCCTATTTGAGATATTTATAATGAACAATAAAGTATTATCAAATTTAATGCGGCATAACCATGGGCAAGAAGAAGCAGTTGTGGTTATATGACAGATTCTTACCTCATATTAATGTTTGTAAGTATGTCTTACCCTGCACATATGTTATTTGCTATTATATTGAATATAATGAATAAATGTCTCTCATAGGGAAAACCCAATAAGAAACAGTTGCAACTGTATACATTTAGGTTTTCATGACTTTTAAGTTTACAAAACAAAATAAACATGATTCACTTCTCAGGCTCAATTATACAGCATTAGGCTGTGCTGACAACTCTTCTAAACAGGACAAGATCTTTTTTAAACTACTCCAACTGTTATGTCAAAATCTAAATGAAAACCTTTGAATATTAAACAAATAAAATCACAGACAATAGCATTTCCTTTCCCATCAAGCCTGTTACTATTGTAAACCCTGTTACCAAAGTGTCAACCCTGTTACAGATACTACTTCTGGACAAAAGCAGTAAAATTTGAGAAAATGTTAGAATCTTGAATCAAGAGGGGAGGGACCCTTAGAAACTGCCTATGTACAGGGCCCTGAATATTACGCTAAACCCCTGCATTATGTTCATCATACATTGTACACTGAATCCATGATGACTATTTATTGAAGATCATTAAAATAACTCTTTGTCACACAAAACAATTCCTAAAATGTTTTGGGACATTTCTCCTGATTTACTATTCCATGGGGAATGAGCCACATCCAACACCACAGGGGAATTCAACTTGTAGCTTTATATGTCAGGAGCCTGCTCGTTTTCTGTTCTATCTCACTATAGTAAGTCCCTGATCAATTAATTGAGGGTCACAATTAACAATGGAGTGGAGCTTGCCTTGATGTCCAGAGCTGAATTGAAGTGCCCTACATTTTCTCAGTATAGAAACACTTTCTCCATTTGTTCGACAGACACATTTGTTATGCAGGGTCATCCATTAATGCTTTCATAATTGCATGTAATGACTCAGATGTAGATACATTACTCTAACATTTGGTGATGAATTGGAATCCTTTTCCAACAAGGTAAAAGGCTACTCAGAAAAGATTTTCTGAATTCAGAATTCAAAATTCAATTTTCTGAATATTTAATGAGAATCTGTCTGCATTGTTTGATATAGCATGGATGACATGACAGAATATGTAACAAACAACAACAAAAGCTAACTCTTTCCTCGATTGGTTGGTCTATTAGTATTAGTACGGACCTATACATATAAGTTCAAGAAACAACCGTACTTTTCTCTATACATAATCACGGAGCCCTATCCTATTACATACACTACGGACAGCATGGACGACCTATCTGCTGTGTTATCCAGACCAGAGCAGAATTAATTCGAAAAACACAACGCGCACTCTT
Source organism: Esox niger (assembly GCA_016801105.1). NCBI lineage: Eukaryota > Metazoa > Chordata > Actinopteri > Esociformes > Esocidae > Esox > Esox niger. Next base: position 4,312 of record JACXGJ010018004.1, read on the forward strand.
ACCGCGTGCAGGTGATTCAGCGCGGATAGATTTTTCGGTGACTGTCCTGCCGGCGTGGGTGATGTACAAGGTCTGTAGGAGGGTCACCATTAAAAAGGAGAGCAGACACCCGGGTTTAGTTAGGGAACCCATGGCTACCGAGGTAAACTGAGGAAGTGCTTTCTGAGGACTAAGTACTCTAAACTCCTCGCGGACAAGTGGCTCACTATTTCACCCTCCGCTGTCTCTTGCGCGCCTCCTCCCACAAGTTGTCAACTTTTTGGAACTTTTACACTCACATTAATTAGGAACATTTTCATCAGTAATTCATCTTGCAAAGAAATGTAAATATGATGTGTTTAGGCTATGTATAACCAGATAAATTAATGCATTTTATATATTTCAATCAATGGGCATTTGGCAATTTCACCTACAGTATTTTGAAAAAATGGTTTGATCCGACAAAGCTCTTGGCCCCTGGGAGGAAAATTGCCACTAGCTCTATTCCTTGCTATACAAACTATTCATTTCTGAAATTGCCTTTGATAATGTCAAACCCAGGAGCAAAGAAAATGAAATAATAGACTTTTACCATTCTAATGCTAATGAGTTTGTGTGTAGAAGATATGGAGCAGAGCAGAAATGCAAGATCTCACTCTAAATACTGTCTTGAGAACAATTAAACAGTTGTAGTGAGTTTTCTTTCGTAGAAACGTTCAGGAAAATATAGGATATTGCATCAGTGGGTCTTGTCAGACACTGACCAAATGTTAAAGATCTAACATACCTACTTGAAGGCCAAGCTTATCACATTCAGAAGCTCTCCAGCGAAAATCTGTATAATGACCTTAGAGTTTTATTATGGAACACTGAGAAAACTATTACCAGCAGTTTTTCATCCAATTGATTTTCTTTTATTCCATTCAGTTTATTTGTATTATTTTAGTTGTAGAACTAGATATTTTTATTTGTATCATGTCAAGTTGCCTGCAGGGTTGAACGTGTAAATATTTCTATGTTTTTAGGATGACCTAAAAGGGATTTAAATACAACATTTCCCAGAAAGCATTCCTGCAACAAGTTTGTTTTAATATCTTCTGTTCTCCGTGCACACATTGATTAGTTTGTTTTATTATAAAAAATGCATAATAAATCTTTATTTTCCTAACCTAATCCGAACTTTATCCAATTGGATTTATTGCACCCATTACAGAGATGGTTGTTGTAGTTGATGTAGTTTAGTTGGTCTTGTGCCATGATCAATTCACTGCTTATTCAGTCATTTTGAGTGATTTGAGGGTGATGACATGTTCTATTAGTTGAACAATGTTAGAATGTTTTCAAGGGAACATGGGTGGTTGACATAAGCCAGAGTTTTTTATTTATTTAATTCAAATATTAGGCATGAAAATTATTGAGGTGTGTTATACTGACGCTCTGATTTCCAAAAATATATGTGGTCTTTTAGATTTTGCAATGGATAATGAATTTGTTCATTAATTTGTTGTATTAATGCCTAAAATTGTCGTATGGTATGACATGAAAGTTATTGTAAATAAAATTAAAATGGGGAACACTTTCTTAGGAAACTTACTTTTATCATGATTCTTTATCATTACTATCTTGAGATCCATAATTTCCTTATGAAAATTCATGACATTTTGCATAATATTTCTTAACGATGACGGAAAGTCAGACATCTGTTCTCAATCTTTCAATATACTTTAGATTAATTCCAACAAACCTTTTTACAAATATAACAAAATGATTGTGTTTTTTGCTGATACTACTGTTTGGTCCGGACATGTTTGGACACTGACACAATATTCATAATTTTTTCTCTGTACGCCTACACAATGAATCTGAAATGTAACAACTGACATCCAGTTGAAGGGCAGACTTTCAGCTTTAATTCAAGGGCTTGAAATATTATGTGAATGGTTTAGGAATTGCAACCACATTCATACACGGTCCCCTTATTTCCGGGGCTCAAGAATCCTTTACAGGCAATGACTGCTTGAAGTCTGGAAAGCATGGACATCACCACAAGTTGGTTTTCCTCTGTGATGCTTTGCCAGGCCTTTACTGCAGCTGTCTTCAATTGTTTTTTGTTTGTGGGTTCTCTCCCTTACGTTTTGTCTTCAGCAAGTAAAATGCAAGCTCAATCAGGTCGAGATCAGGTGAATGACATGGCCATTACAGAAAATTCTACTTCTTTGCTTTAAAAAAACACCTGGGTTGCTTTCACAGTTTGTTTTTGGTCATTGTCCATTTGTAAAGTGAAGCGCAGTACAATCAACTTCGCTGAATTTGGTTGAATCTGAGAAAAAAATATATCCCTATACAATACAGAATAAATCTGTAGATCTGTGATAACTCATAACTACCCCTAAGTAAATCAATCATATAAACAAAAATAGGTTAATTGAGTGAGGTTATTTCTGCATTCATAAACATTCATTCTTCAAGTGGCACTTATGTAAAATAATAGACTACTTTTCTGATGACTGAGAAAAGTCAGCTAAAAGAAGAAAATAAATAACACTCGGATTACCAGCAGTTCATGGCTGGCCCAGCTATAAAGCTAGGCTTCAGTTTAGTTGACATATTTTTTAATGATAATAGACAAAAAAGATGTTAAAGGACAAAACATACATTAGGCTTAGCTGTTAGTTATAAAATACAAGAATACCATTTTTTTCTCAAATGAATTATTCTCTGTGTAGGAAAATACAGTTCATATCATTTGGTGTGATGGATGGAACATATGAAGTGACAAGAAAAACCTGTCACACAATAATAGGTTTCATGCATGTGCACACGACTGAGCCTGATGGTTATGCGTAACAGATTTAAAAGCAATAATGAGAGAAAAAGACATTTATCTTCGGTATACTATGTAAACAGCATCACATCACAGGGAAATGGTACTGATGTGGGAGTGCAAATAATCGTTTATTAATAGAAAAAAATTACAAGACACAACTCAATACAGACATGGCATAAATGTCCCCATGGAGAGAGCCAAGTTAGACATTGATACAAAGATTATCTCACAAAGGGACTGACGAGTTCATCCTAGCGCTGGAATGCGAGGATTGAGATACCGGGGTGTTGAAGTTCATGTTCAGTGCCCCTGGAAACAGCAGAGTTGCATTTTTAAATTTATTTTCATTTTAAAGCACATTGAATTGCTTCTATGTATGACTTATGCTATATTAATAAACTTGCTTTCTTGCTTATAGGCGGTATGGGCATTCACAGTAGGCAGTATGCGCTGTGCCCAATACAAAGTAGGGCAGAAATTCTAGTTAAGGCGCCACATCAAAAGAATGTCCACTGACATTTGTCAGTACCAATAGCATCCATCTTTCATTAACAGTGTGTGTGGGCTTGGTATAAATAAACAAAAAATAAATAGAACCACATGTTTTTATCTTGCAGGACCATGTATAGGTGCAAATTTCCCCCATGCACCTGCCATTTAAGCAATCGAGTTCCCAGTATGCTGTCATTGTTGTGTTGTATCTTTATGGGATGTCAGTTGCGAAAAAACTATTTTCTCAATTGACTATTTGAGTATTTAGACTTCACACTGAAAGTTGATTTTTATTATTTGGCTCCTTAATTTCTGTAATTTTAAGCTCAAATAACTGTTGTGTTGAATACAGTGTATATTGTAGGCCTATATCCGCACTGCAGAATCAATCAATAGCGTTGAGAACGCATTTCCAGAACGTCGGTAAAAGAAAACCGCATGCTATCGAATAATAAGGACAGATAACAGGTCATTTTAATGTGCTTGGCATGTCCATTTCCACTTTTTAATAGTGTTCTTTTAAGGCATTTACACCTAAGAGCTGTTTGGGAGCCATATAAAACGGTCATTTAAGATGAACGGAGCCAGAAGAGCCAGAAGAGCCTGCTCACCAAAAAGCTTCGGAATGCGCGTCACTACAGTTTCTGTGTGGAGTCCTTGCGTTAGAAACCATCAAGGGAAGCCAGTTTCGACTCCACACCAGTGAAATCACATCATAGTCAAAACGTCATTGACAAAACAACTCAGTAATGGAGTAGGTATATTGTTCTCTTCGGTGGCTGCAGCAGGTTACAAGATTACACGCGCAGATGTCGCGTGCCTTGTCATAACATTTTAACTACTCAGAAGGACACTACCTGTTATTTTGTGCATTTGACAATAAAAAACTTTGAGTTGATGATTTGTGTGGAAATTATGCTAGAATAGTAAAGGCAGGTCTTTGCATTCTTTCCGACTTGTGGTTTTGTGAAATAATAACGGCTTAGGTAGGTTTGGTTTATAGACTTTGTATGAGCAAATGTGTCAAGCCATTGGGTTAGTTTCCGAGCGGGTACTTCAGATGATAATCAAAACTGCATTCGATTTTGATTGGGATTCCCCTTGGGGGTTAGTGCTTAAGAGCTGTCAATTTGTTTGGAATCCAGCCACAACTGATATTTAACGGGATACTTCTTCAAAGCTTCGTTCAATAAGTAAAAAACGGAAAATGCCGCTATAGCGGTTTTTGGTTGTCAGAAGTCTGAAATGTAGTCAATCGAGTAAAATGTATATGGTATTTCTGATAATACGCCCTACTATTTCAGAGGTTGCAGCTATAGTACAACTGGCTTCGTGAAATTTCAAATGTTTTACTATTCATTATTACGAGCTAGTTGTCAGTGGAATATATTCAATTTAGTATGTGGGGCACTAGTTGGCAACATTCCCTTCGGTTTTATGTTAAATAGCTATGACTGGCTGTTTTTGGTAACGTTAGCATCGAATTAAGCAAATCATCATAGCTTTCGTCACTATTATGTGAAAATGTACATTGCTGAGCGAAACACTTTATCCTTTTCTTTACATGTTACGATTTTAAGTAATAAATAATAAAAAAAAATGTTCCTCATTAGATACAGAATCATTGTTTTCATTTTTGTCCTTTCAGTTTGTTTTAATGGTCCGAACCTTAATTTCGCTAATCCCAATATAAACAAACATGAGCACCATGTTAAATGAAAACGGACACAACTCTGTGGATGTGACGTAACAATAATGTTCTGAAAAGCGTCATGCTTCTCCAAATAAATTCTAGTGCACAGACAGTCTCATCAGAAAAGAAAATGAGCTCACATAAAGCGACACCGAGAAGCGACTTTTGGCACCATTGTTATTTGGTAAATTTCAAGTAATATTTTTTTAGGAAGTTACATGAATATGAGCAATGTTTTTTTGAAATGCTTTCTGTTTTGTTCATAGCCTAAATGCGACCAAAACCAGATATATGACAACAATGGGAGATTCAGTACAAATGACTCTGCATAATTATCAATAGTAGTATATTGTTCTAGGTTGTCCCTAAGTACCTGTCCTGTCTATCTCCTTAGTCTGGAAGGTTGACTCCATTGGATAGTAAACCCCCTGGTAAGATCTGTTACTCCACAGACTCTGAGGACTTCCCATTCGACTCCTCCCCTGACTCTGACACTTTGGTAAGATCAGATCTGAAACTGGTGAACAATCCGTCGATCCAGTCCTTCGGTGATTGTGACATTCTGTTGTGTTGTGAACTATGCATTTATGTAACTCTCTAACTGAATGTGGAGAGAAGGGCTGTAACGGTAAACGTATTCGTAACCCTGTGGTACCAGGGGCTATTTTCAGTTGACAAATCAACTGCAGTCACCCCAGTATACCTGCAATAATAAGAAACACAAAGAAACAACAAAACTTTGTTTTGTGAATATATTCAAGTTGACCCTTAGCATCAGTTTCGTGAGGATGGATAAACTACAAGAGCAACGTGTAAGGTTATAGCTGTGAATATGCGCCCAAAGGCTACTCTGTGGTTGAGAAGTGAGTCTCAGACTCTTCTTATGTAATCGAACCATGTCAGTATGTTTTGACACTGTACTGAACCGTGACCCTCAAAAAGCGTTACCTACTTTGGGCTTGGCTTACCGTTGAACCCCGAGTGGAGTGACCAGCCCTCTGACCTATAGACTGATGATGCTGACTCACCCAAGCCTCTGTATGTGAATGCAGCTGTATTTGGTGACAATTTTGATGTATTTGTTCTTTACATATAGTGTTGGTCAATGATGAAATGAAGATTGAACCATTTTTTTATTTGACCAAGCCCCTGATATTATGGAAGCTTCAATACAATTGAAGACTCCCTACCTACATACTGACCAATGGTAGTTTATTTAATGGTGTCCTTGAGTACAAGCCTTTGTCTCCGCAGTGTGGAAGGGTGACACGGGTGATGGTGAGACCGTGTAAAGAAACCAGTCCATCCAGAGACTCTGCAGGCTCACCATGC
>JACXGJ010018005.1:0-10631 GCA_016801105.1 Esox niger
TGTGTGTGTGTGTGTGTGTGTGTGTGTGTGTGTGTGTGTGTGTGTGTGTGTGTGTGTGTGTGTGTGTGTGTGTGTGTGTGTGTGTGTGTGTGTGTGTGTGTGTGTGTGTGTGTGTGTGTGTGTGTGTGTGTGTGTGTGTGTGTGTGTGTGTGTGTGTGTGTGTGTGTGTATGTATGTATGTATGTATGTATGTATGTATGTATGTATGTGTGTGTGTGTGTATGTATGTGTGTGTATGTATGTATGTATGTATGTATGTGTGTGTGTGTGTATATATGTATGTGTATGTATGTGTGCTCTACACAGCATGGCTCCAGTCCAGTTCCAGCCCCCATCCCCTCAGGGCTGCTGCTGGCAGAGCGTGGCTGTGTGACTGATCCTCACGTGCCAGTGGGCCGGAGGACAGCCACAGGGTTTTACACTGCTTTCTCCCTCCACTAACAGCTTAGCTATCTGCTAATTAACGCCATAGGCTTTACTAGCGGCCCATCGAGCCCCTGCTCTGATCAGCAACACGGCCAAAACACTGACGAGGCCAGGCATGCTGCGTGCTCCAGGGAAACCCTTTTACACACACATATTGTTCAATTGTTTCATCCCGACTGCGTATCGGCGAGCGCCTCTATCGCCAGGCTCAAAAGTTGCACTTGGTTGATCCCACCTCTACTCTCAAGTCATGAGTGTTCAAGAATTTTCACACAAACATCCAGACCCAAAAAGGACTATATTCATTTAGGCAAAGAAAAACAAACTGTGGGTGAACTCATGGTGAAATAAGCAGTAAATAATGCCCACGACAGTTTCATCCACGTTTCCAACTGTCCGTTTGGTTTTGGTATATTTTAGCATTGTCATTCTCAGGTCTGGTGAGCACAGATCAAATCAACTAGCGCTTAATGTGGCACATGACAGGGTCGGTCAAGGTGTTACCCGGCCACTAATAACACATACAACTGCAATAAACCGCACCTTTAACAAGGTGTGGTGAACAGCCCCTTCCACAATTCCTCAGGAGCAGATGGGGGAGGACTGGGGTCGTTTGTTGGAGCGCAGTTGAAGGGAAAGGTGTGGTGGAGCCCTGTGACGTGTTGGGTGGGGGGGCGTGAGGGTCTTACCATTACCGGCTGGTCCCCGGAGCAGGAGCAGGTGAAATGAGGTGGGGCGGGGGGGAGGGTAGACACCTGACCAGGTAGATAGTCACTACCTCTAGCCATGACAACAGCGTGGTTATGGTGCTGGTGGGGCTTCTGGTGATGGAGATGAGACACACACACACGGCAGGCAAACACACACACACAAGACGTAGACAAATGAGCTTTTGTGTCACTTCATCACTGAACAGGAACCAGACATTGAAATAATGTAACACAGGCTACACCATGCGTTGAGCAAACTTTAAATCCCTCATCCTCGCGAATTCTCCCCTTAGTGCCTCTTTTCCTCATCACCCACAACTAACTCCTTTGGCTTCAACCCGTCATCCGCGTGAAACACAGTAGGCGACCGCATCTGTCACAACAAAAAATAAAACGTTTCCACAATTTCCTACCTCTCCAGTCACGACTAGGCCGTTTAATATGACAAACTGACGGGTTCAAAGACGCACGACATCACCGTTATCCATTGCAGCTGCATGAGTGACACAGACAGAAGGACTGTAGATTATCAACAGTGTTCGTTCTCTATGCGCGGTTACCTTGGCAGCAATGGCGGCGGCGGTGATGTGCGAGTTGTGTCCGTGGGAGTGGGTGTGGCGGTGGTGGGTGTGGCCGTGGTGGTCGTCATTGGACACCATGCCGCCGTCCTTCATCTTGTCGTCGTCGTCATCCTCGCACTGCACACCCTTTGAACAATAACACACTCCATTAATGAAGACCAATTCAATAATGAACAGAAATTAACAAAATTGACAAACGATACTCAATAATTGGCTATAGTCACTTCAATCAAGCACTTCCTTTAACCATGGATGATCTTCCTGCACCTTTAAACTAGCAGTCTGACCCACTCTTATTGTGCAAACTTGTACAGTTCACAAAGATTGTAAGATACCTCCCTACTGCTGTATCCACATCTCTTCACAGGTTATCAATGGGATTTAGAAATGGACTCAATGCTGGCCATTTCAGAAAAGTCTAACGTTTTTCTTGAACCATACCTGGGTACAATTTGAAGTGTGGTTGGGGACAATGTCCGGCTTGAAGACCAATGACCAGATTTTTGACACTGGGTTCAATGACAAAATGACTTAGTCTCCTAATTTAATGATGACACGCAAACATTCAAGGGCCCAGTGCCAAAGACAGCAAAATAACTCCAAAACATCACTGAACCTCCCTCCAGGTCTAATTTGGTCTTATCTGTCCACAGAATATGGTCCCTGTAGGACTGTGACCTCTTCAGTTTTTATGGTAAATTTGATTCTGGCTTTTCAATGTCACTCAGCAGTGGATTATATGGTAGAAAACCAACTGCTGAGTGACATTGAAAAGTCAGAATCTAATTTGCCAGAAAAAGCTGAACAAACCACAATCCTTCAGGGACAGAGATCTTCAGGGATCTTCTTCTGTGGACAGATAAAACCAAATTAAGAGCTCTTTGGTAAAGCACACCATCTGTATGTTTACAGACAACCAAATGAAGCCTTCAAAGGTAGCTTCCCCATTCACTGAGTTGGTGACATTATAGAGTGAGGTAAATCTGTTGTACCTTTTTTATTAAAGGTCAGCTTGAATTTTTGTGGAAGTAAATGTAGGTGGCATCTCCAATATTCCAACAGTCCTTCACTGCGACCTGCTATCAAGTATTATTTTGTGGTCACGTCCAGTACATTTGCCTACAGTGGCATGGACCTTAAATGTTTATATAACATTATGTCGGTGCTTGGCTACAATAGAAATGTTTGTTTTTCTTTGTCTACCTTCTCGTCGTGGAACACAGAGTGAGAGAAAGCAGATGAATGAGTCCTTTTCGCTATTTAAAGTGGTTACTATCTGTCTGGCACTTGTATCTCATCAGAGGTGAGTTCAATTCCAAAGTGAAGGCAAATCAACTGCTCAAAATCTGCTAGGGTGCTAAAAATATTTGGTCACAACTATATATAATCAGTAAATACTGCTATAAAGGGAGTAGTGATGGAAAAAAATGGTGGTTATTGTGTTGGAATAAAACATTATGCTTATTATCATTGTGGTTATGTTGCAGTAATACATCATTGTGGTTATGGTGAAGAAATCAAACATTGTGGTTATGTTGAATGAATAAAACGTTGGGAACGGGAACAGTTTGTAAACAGACCACAAATTCCTTTTAATAGAAGGCGTTTCAGTGCCTCGGCTCTCAAGTTCACCCCAAAAAAAGTTCAAGCACCGGACAGAGAAAGGACTTCACCTTGTCCTCCGTCTGGGTACAGGCTACACTGTTGAGGTTGGGAGGGGGGGAGATTGGCGGAGGAGGCGACGGCAGGTCCTCCAGGGCGTCGTGGACCTCCTTCACCCTCACCACAGCGTCGCGCAGCAGGTCGATGGCGTGGGGCAGGGCTGGCAGGATAAACTGGAAACATTCCTGTGGGGTCACGGGTTAAAGGTCAACGTGAGTGATGAGTTGCGTTGACGGCATCGCCTCATGCACGCCTAACGGGGGGGCCTACCTGCGAGCCCTTTTTGCTGCCGGGTAGGTTGATGATGAGGGTTTTGCCCCGGATGCCGCAGACCGGCCTGGACAGCATACCCAGGGGGGTGACCTGGAGCGACCCCATCAGCATGGCCAGGGCCATCCCCGGAGCCTCGCGCTCCATCACCTCCCTGGTGGCCTGACAGAGAGGGAGGCGGGTGGGGACACTCGTTACTGTACTGGACTGTCATCCTAATGTCACTTCGGCCAACCCGTCAACAGGCCCAACGCCTACCAGGTCTGAGAGAACAGCCCGGAGACGAGGGCAACAAGCAACTGCTAAACTCTGGCATAAGACTGCCAAGGCGAATCAACTGGGATTCCCTAGTGATGTTGCCATAAGAGTAATTACCAGTACCAAGAGAGGGACCAGAGTGTGCTGACAGACAGACAGGGAGCTGCTGAAATCAGTCCAACAGTGATGCCTTTCAAACCCTGATGTTTCTTTATCTGAAACGCCGTCATCTGAGCCGAGAGTGTGAGTGCGTGTGGGTGCGTGCGTGCGTGGGAGCGTGCGACCCTCTCAATCCCCTAGGAAGAAAGAACCTCTATGAGCCCCCGTTCGTTCCATCCCAGTGGGAAACACACCGTGATGACAGAAGAAAGGGCGAAAACAGTGGAATTGATTTAGAAAGCACGGATACCATGTGCCCTTGAGTTGAATGACACATCAAACATGAACATTAGGGAAAAAGAAGAGAGATAGAAGTACAGTTCAAAGAAAGAAAGGGACACAATTGGATAAAGAAGGAGAGAGAAAAGGGGAGACAGGGAGGGAGAGCGATAGGGAATGAAGGAGAAAGCAGTGAAGTGGGGGAAAAGAAACAAGAAAACATGCACAGCACAGCCAGCAGTAATCCCCCAGGAGTTGCAAGCACTTTTTGTTTCTCTGTCTCTCACACACACACACACACACACACACACACACACACACAATAAATCAGTGAGAACAGTAAAAGGACAACATGCAAATGACATACAGAAAATAGAAGTTAAACACAAAAACGTATGAATCTGTAATGCGACTAAGTTGACACACACACGCGTACGCACGTACACACGCACACACGCACACAAGCGTAGATGAATTTTGAAACACCATTGAGGGTCGACACACATCCACACTCACATGGACACAAACACAAACTTTGGGGTCTTCATGTACCTCGGGCGTGACATCACGGGGGGCAAAGCCGGTTCCCCCAGTTGTCAAAATCAGGTTCAGCTCCTTCTCATCACACCAGTCCACTAGCGTCTCCTAAATAAGCAGAAGAAGGTCATTGGCTGGGAGCACCACCAATCACAAAGCTCACCGCAACATTGGTTGATGTTTCCAAGATAACAGGGTGTAATGACAGAAGTACGATTTCATGTAGCGAGAGTGAGAACGTGAGAATCCAAAATGGTGTCACCTTTGAACCACAGCCTAAGGTGGCCTCTAGGGGGCAGCATTCGAGAAAAGGGGGGTTGGGGAAGAGAGAGAGAGACATTCACCTTAATCTCGTCTATCTCATCGGGGACTATTTTGTAGGAAGATACGATGCCACCAAGCCTGCGGGGGGAAACAGAAAACCACAAAAACATAGTTAGTTCAGTTCATATACAGTCTTAAACTCAGTAGAAACAGTGCATTTGTGTACGTGTCTGTGTGTGCATTTGTGTACGTGTCTGTGTGCGCGTTTGTGTACATGTCTCTTTGTGTGTGTAGGGAAGGCATACATAAACAGGGAGCAAAAAAAGATCTGTGGAAGTAAGAGCCCAAGGACAAAGAGTAAAAAGTGACTTGAGGAAGACAGAAGAAAACAAGTTATCCTGAACTAAACAAATCTGTACAATAATTAATTGGGTTATGAGAGAAAAAACAAGAAAATTGACAAAATAGCTAATAACTCCTTTATTATAAAAGGTCAGACTGTTAAGTTCTTTATAGAGACTGATGGTTTTCTGATGGAGTGAGAACGCTGAGTCAGCTCAAGTCAAATGGTGTCCACTGGCGCCTACCAGTGGAAGATATAGTTACCACACCAGGGAAAGACCAGGACGGTGAAGGCCAGTCATGTAATCTCAGAATTAGATTGGTACATCAAAATGAATATCCAACGCTTTTTTAATTAATTCAAAAGTCAATTCTGCAATACACACAAAATACTAAATAAATAATCAACTCTAGAGGAAATCCAGTATACTGTCAAAATCCTTAGAAAGTCACAAGAAATTTGAAGAAACAAACAAAATTGAGCCATTTGAAGAAAAATCTTTATTGGTGAAACTGCTGAATCTGTAATGTTACAATGAACACTGTTTTTGTGGTGCTGTTCTGCCTGCTGCCTCTTTGAACAAATGAATGGGTTCCTTGCAGAAGCATTTCACCCTGGGAGACCATTAGTTGTTTTGTATGAAGTTTAAGAGATTTCCAGGTCAGTGAGATTTGTTTCACACATAATTGGCCAGATGTGGTGAGATGGGTTTTGCACGCAAACTGATACACTCTATTATGTCAGACTGTGTACTGCAGTAGCCAGTGACATCGGATAAATAAATGTTTTGGAGCCTCCATGTTACACTGATTATGCCACAAGCAGTTCTGTGTGAAATCATGGTTGTTCAAAACACTACAAATCAGGTGGTGCGGTACTTCCTGTAATAACCTCACCTCAGACTATGACAACTGTTAGCTAGCTAACTTTCTGCAACAAACTGATTCTGAATCATGTATTTAGGAACTGGAGTAGACTACTGCATGACAAGGAACCAATATTTGCCTGCCTAACCATGTTTGAAAGATAAGGGTCTGTCTGCCTGTCTACATTACAGAACTACAACGACCAATCGATTACAATTGATAATGTCGATAATAAAAATATTTGCCAACCAATTTCATTATTGATTAGTTTGGCCTACGTGAGACACAGAAATTAGCTCAGCATTAGTTTGGCATCATTCCATAAATTGGGTGCTGAGCTGAAAAATCTTTCTTCCCAATTGAGATGCATTAACAGTACATTTGCACTAACGGGTGTGAAATGGATGGTCAGTTAGTGTGCCGTCAACGTTGATGGCATTTCAATCGGTTCACAAGGGAAGGTTAACTAAGCAAACTCAAGAGAAACAGAGCAACATATTTTGCATATGCTTATAGTTAGATGTAATTACAGCCAGTCATAGAAAAACATTAAGTAATCATATAGCAAAGTATTTATTTCTTAATATTAGCATAACTACAAGCCAGGCCTGGCTCCATGGGGGGGGCATTGCCCTGACAGATCTGAATCTGAGCACCCCAGTTTTGTTTCCCTATAAGCACTGCAACTGGTATATGAATTAGATATGCCCCCACGTTTATAATAAAATGCCCTCTCAGTAATTACATCCTGGAGCAGGGCGTGCTACACCAGAAATGACCAGAAGACATTTAAACTTGTCTTTCCACGAAATTATTTGTAGTGTCTGAGATATTCCCCTTTTAAAGTTTCTAGATGTTCCATCTATCAGTTTGAATTGACTTGAAATCTCCTCGTTCTTGCGTTATTGTTGTACTATCCCACAAACCTTAAACCAGCAAACAATATTCCGGTCTCATTTGATAAGGTAAGAGGTGGAGAAAGGTCACATTATTGTATAAATTCAGTCATGTAAACTTTAGTCAGGATTCAACACAGTGGTCCTTTAATAGTATTTCTAGCATGTTATTCAATCTTCATTATGTCAAGGAAGCGAAATCTACATTTTCTACGAATGCTGCCGTATTTCATGAAAAAGATATATACTGAGGCATTTAATACTTCTGGATTATACAAGATTCAAATCAGCTCGTTCTAAATAGAGAACCCGCATGTGGTTCTGGCAAGGACACTAATGATCCATTATCTTGGCCATAGAAATATGAAACCTCAGCGATAGCTATATAAAAGGTTCCAACATAGACCTTCTATTTTTGGTACAAATTGCAAAAAAGGTTTATCCATGTAGTAGCAATCAATTGCAAATGTTCCAAACTTGGCGTTGAGAAAATCTTGTTTTATTGTCAGTATTGTTTTTCAAAAAGCACCAAAAACAACAGAAGCAACAAGCCTTAGCAGTACGGACACAACAAACAGAACCTAAGTCAGTTGTTTTCCTGTGGAACAGTGCCAATGACAACATTTGTGTTCGCTAACAAATGTCATGGTTAATTTCAGGGAATAGGAAAATAAATGTAGTTCGTAGAGAAGCTGTCAAAACTGTTGCTCTTAATAAGTGGAGCCATGTATACAATGTTAAGTTTAATAGACAACCTAACAAAACAAAAACAAAAAAATTTACATTAGGAATAGCTGGAGAGGAGTGAGAACAGAAAGACAGGCAGAGGTGGAGGAAAGGAAAAGCGACAGAGATTGGTTTGTTGGGTTGTATATTTACATAAGGTTGAGCAATCTGTGTGTGTGCACGCCAGAGTGTGTGTACATAACCCCCTGCCCTTGTCTACAGCTGCTGTGTCCCAGCGGTGCCGATCTGCTCTGTTCTGGGACAGCTACATTAATAGGCTCAATCTGCTGCTCCCTCTATGTCCCATAAGTCTCTCTCTCCTACGCCTTCCTCCCTCTGGAAGTCTCTCTCCTAGGCCTTCCTCCCTCTGGAGGTCTCTCCCCTAGGACTTCCTCCCTCTGGAAGTCTCTCCCCTAGGCCTTCCTCCCTCTGGAAGTCTCTCTCCTAGGCCTTCCTCCCTCTGGAAGTCTCTCTCCTACGCCTTCCTCCCTCTGGAAGTCTCTTTCCTAGGCCTTCCTCCCTCTGGAAGTCTTTCTCTCCAAAGCTACACATGGACAAATCGCTTATGTTCAGAAATACAACAAACCTTTCTCTCACCTTCCCCATTGGTCTTTTCTTACTTTAAACATTGAGGTCCATTAGCAGACCCATTCATCCCGAGCCCCTCCAGAACAAACTGAATAAACATATATACTTTTTTTGTAATCAGATTTAAAAAATGAAAAGTTACAGCTTATCATGGACAGACCTCCCATTTTATAACTACTGACTACATTTACTGAACATAACAGCTTGCCAGTTAGGTTTAAATTAAGCCCTTCGGTTTCCTCAACATGCTCAATCGCCACATTACTCAATAACAGATCCAGATTATATTTAGGGTTGAGCAAGTTATCTTTCATGAATAACATGTTGTTGTGATGGAGCTCTATGCTTAAGGTTCTATTTACTGCCGCAACCGACGTATCAATACCCAGAGTACCCACATACCGAGAGTACCCACATACCGAGAGTACCCACATACCCAGAGTACCCACATACCCAGAGTACCCACATACCCAGAGTACCCACATACCCAGAGTACCCACATACCCAGAGTACCCACATACCCAGAGTACCCACATACCCAGAGTACCCACATACCCAGAGTACCCACATAACCATAGTACCCACATAACCATAGTACCCACATAACCATAGTACCCACATACCCAGAGTACCCACATACCCAGAGTACCCACATACCCAGAGTACCCACATACCCAGAGTACCCACATAACCAGAGCACCCACAGACCAAGATTACCCACTTACCCAGTGTACCCACAGACCCAGATTACATACTGAAGATAGGCCAGAGGATGAAAATACATTACACCTCTGCATTTATATTCTCAGCAAAAGGTGATATCCAACATCATAAGCGCTTAAGTCTTAACAATAGAACTCAACTCATACAACTTATTATCAACGACCCTCATTCAATCATAAGTCAATTTGTTTTTCTTTCCTTGCTGATATTAATGTGTCCTCTGCGACATAAAACGGTATTTGGTCAAAGAATATTCTTTCCAGAAGTTTGTTGAGCAGCTTCAATATCTCAGACCTTAAATAGGGGAATGGATGAAGTTGATAAGAAGACCATGGAGGGAGTGAAAATGGACGGAGAGAGGGACAGAGATAAAGGGATGGATGAAGGGAGAGAAGGAGGGATGAATGGAGAGAGGCAGAGATGTAGAAAGAAATATAAGGAGAGCTGGAGGGAGAGGAGGGAAGGGTGGAGAAAGGGATAGAGAGATGTAGTGTGAAAGAAAGGTAGGAGTTTGGCAGGAACTAGGAATGAAGGGAATCTGGGGTGTTGTATCAGGAGGGTTCCAGATATAAACACACACTCTCTCTCCCGCTCACATTCAACTACCACCCTCAACTGCCACCCTCAACTGCCACCCTCAACTGCCACCCTCAACTGCCTCCCTCAACTGCCTCCCTCTACTGCCTCCCTCTACTGCCTCCCTCTACTGCCTCCCTCTACTGCCTCCCTCAACTGCCTCCCTCAACTGCCTCCCTCAACTGCCTCCCTCAACTGCCTCCCTCTACTGCCTCCCTCTACTGCCTCCCTCTACTGCCTCCCTCTACTGCCTCCCTCTACTGCCTCCCTCTACTGCCTCCCTCTCTATTCCTCCTGTCCTTCCCTTCTCCCTGCCAACTGTCATTAGCAACTCAGAGCATTCTGTCCCTTGATCACTGCGCCGTCACACTCGGTCACTCACTGTCACCCCTGCCGGGGGCCACATTGTGTGTGTGTGTCTGTGTGTGGGTGTGTGTGTGTGTGTACCCTGGTGGTGGTTTAAAGAGCAGAAAGCATGTGAAACACATCCCTACACTGACCTTTGTTTCTGTTCTCTGATATTATGGCTTCTGAGGTTAATGGAGAGTTGGGATGAACGTACGCGCACGCAAGTGCAAGAGGGTGTGTGTGTGTGTGTGTGTGTGTGTGTGTGTATGTGTGCATGAATTCCTCAGGTTGGGTGGATTTCTGTGGTAACATGGACACTAAACAAAGTGACTAAATACTGTTGCAACAAAACATAAGCGTGCCTGCTACAACAGAACAGAGAAACGGACTGAATCATGCTAGTTAACTAGTTATGGTTAGTCTGGGTATTCAAACAGCCGTTAGACTTAGGGTTAGTCTGGGTATTCAAACAGCCGTTA
>JACXGJ010018006.1:0-10669 GCA_016801105.1 Esox niger
TCCCTCCCTCCCTCCCTCCCTCACCTCTTACGCTCTTTCTCTTTTTCCTCCTCTCCATTTCATACCCAGACATATCTCCAACTCCCTTCTATCTCTCTTCCACACTCTCTTCCTTTACTCTCTCCCCTCTTCATTTCAGAGCAGCCATTTTCCTTAATGTCTCACCCTCCCAGAACTAAATGGAGATTAACGAGAGGAAGGAGAGCTGTCAGTCATACAGATCCCCTCACCCCAACACTTAGAATGCTTTTACTCTGTCTCCCTCCCTCCCTTTCTCTCCCTCCCAGTCCCTATAACCCTCTCTCTGTTTCTCTATCCCTCCCTCTACCAACCACTCCATCCCTCTCTCTCTCTGTCTATCCCTCCTAATGCTCTCTCCATCGCTCTCTCTCTCTGTCTATCCCTCCTTCTAATGCTCTCTCCATCGCTCTCTCTCTCTGTCTATCCCTCCTTCTAATGCTCTCTCCATCCCTCTCTCTCTCTGTCTATCCCCCCTTCTAATGCTCTCTCCATCCCTCTCTCTCTCTGTCTATCCCTCCTTCTAATGCTCTCTCCATCCCTCTCTCTCTCTGTCTATCCCTCCTTCTAATGCTCTCTCCATCCCTCTCCACATGGTTTCTCTACTTGTCTCTCATCAGCCAAACCTATGCAGACGCGTCAATCAAATAGCAGTGATAAGACAGATGTGAAATGAACTCATCTTTGAACGCCACGTCTTCCACATCAACTTTGCCTGTCTCAGCCAATTATGTCTTCATGCTGAGGTCAAACTGCTGGTGTGAGTTTGTGATTCTGGGTGTGTATGTGTTTTAATGTGTTTTTCTCTCTACCCCTCTCTTCCTCGCTCTCTCCGCCCCTTCCCTCTCTCTCACCCTGTCATTCTTTCTCTCCCTCTCATAGCGCTATGCTATTTTGTTGTATTTTTTATGTATCTCCTCTAAGAGCTCTAAATAAACAATTTAAAACAAGCTGACACTCAGTTCATTAGAGAGCACATTGCATACTAACGCGCCAGCAGACCAAACAGAACAATAATGAAAACCAAATATCACCTGCTGTTGAGCATTTACACAGACATCTGACTACACACACTGATTCATCCAACCCAACACACACTGATTCATCCAACCCAACACACACTGATTCATCCAACCCAACACACTGATTCATCCCACCCAACACACACTGATTCATCCAACCCCAACACACACTGATGTACCCAACCCAACACACACTGATGTACCCAACCCAACACACACTGATTCATCCAACCCAACACACACTGATTCATCCAACCCAACACACACTGATGTATCCAAACCAACACACACTGACGTATCCAATTATGACATAGCTAAATTGTTCTTTAATATGAGAGGGCACATTAAATCGGCACAAATGAAAAATGTTTTCACCAGTATAATTTGCCATAGGTTTTGAATGAGTTTGTCAACATGCAACCATGGATTTTCTCTTGCTGTTTCCAGTTGAATTCAGTGCTTAAAAGGGTCCGATGTCGGTGTGGAAACAATGTGCTTAAGTCTCTCAATGGGAAAAACTGGAACCGAGATTAACTGCATCAAAATAATCCATGCAGACAAACATGGTTTGCGCTAACGCCATGCTAACTATAGTTGTGTTGACAGAACTACTAATGAGAATCCTCATATCCTGCTGAAGACACCTTCAATGAACCCTGGAACAGCCGCTGTCGCGCTCATTCTATTTGTCTTTGTTTTTCTCCTCTTCCCCACCTAATCCCTAATCTGTCAGGGAAACGAAAAAACACAGTAAAGTATGAAAGATGTTGATGGAAATGGTATGGTAGGATGAAAGACTGTCATTTATAGTAAACCAGGACAGGAATCTCTGGCCATTTGTTTGTGGAGGGTTACACACATAGGTCTACAAAGATACACACACCCTGCCACACACAAACACAAAAAACACACACACCCAGTAGGATGGTCAATAATAACAAACATTACAGGTTTAGCTGCTCTCGCTTCCACCTTGTACATGACTCCTTGTCGTTCTTTCAACCTGATAATCTCTCTTATCTCTTTCTTCTGGCTGTTTATTTCCCTCTTGGTCTGTAAGTGAGCTGTGATTGTGTCTGACAAGCCTGAAGCCCTCTGGGATAAATAGCCTCCCTGTATCTCTGTAGCCTTCCATTCATCTCTCCTACGGCCTTCAAAATGTCACAGCAAGAATGTACACGTTTACTACCAACAGTATGGAATGACAGCCCTGTTGTCTACCTCACCTCCCTCCCTCCCTCATTCCTCCTCTCCCCTGTTCCTCACTCCCTCCCCCCTGTCATTCATCCTCCCCATCTGGTTTTAGTCTGTTTAAAACCTTGACTGACAGAACCTGGAGGACATGCCTGAAACATGCACGGCCTCTTATGACACCACTGAAACACAGGGACCAAACACACATGCACACACACACACACACACACACACACAACGTGTCTGAGATGGTAAAGGAAGAGAGAGAAGAAAATAAGACAGAATGATGAGGATAGAAACAGAGGGATGAAATAAGAAAGATATGCAGAGAGGAAGAGGTCCTCTCTAAAATCAGAAGACACAGATGAAAGAGACAGAGAGATAAAGACAGAGGGGTGTGATGGTGATGCTCTGTAAGACGCTAAGACAGTGAGATATGTGAACCTGGCAGATGAGTGCCTGTTCATTTAAAAGAGGGAATGGGAGAGAGAGGTGAATGATGAAGAAAGGGAAAGTTAGCTGCTTTCTGAACTCCCAAGATGATAACAAGAGCTGACACAGATGAGTTGAGGAAGACAAAACACCCCTCTTCTCTCTCTCAAAACCTTGTTCTACCTCTAATTCAATCCTTTACTCTCATACAGTTCTCAGTCCGACTCCGGTTTTCCTTCCTCACTCATATCAGCATTTTCTACTTTATTCCTTCCTCTTTGTGTCATCTCCCCCTCCTCTCCATTTTTCTCCTCTCCCTCTCTTATTATATTTAATCTCTATCTCTCTTCCCCTGTCAATCTTATATCTTATCTCCTCTGACATTCTCTCCTAGTTCGTCTATTGTCTCTTCACCAGCTCTGTCCATCTGTTCTCCTGTTTTATCAATCTCTTCTTAGTCCTCTAGTTCTGTTAATTGAGTTGAATGGCAGTAGCTTGGATAAATGATTTCCACACATTATAAAGACCACTGTATCTTCAGAGAAAGGGAGAAGGATAACTGGAAATGACGGACTCTGTTGGACAGAGGGGAAACAGTTCACAACACAGTGACATTCTTCAGCATTTAACTGCTCCATTTTGTGTCTACCTGGATTCTACGACAAATGCGGTGGGAGAATGCAGAGCCAGTTTCCTAGGGGACGATCTAACATGTATGGCCGTAAAGGAAACTAGGGCACTGTGAGCCCAAATGGTGCAACTTCAGTAGAACACCAGTCTAAATATCCACCACCTCAACTCTAATAGCCCTCGCTGTCCCTCTGTAGTGGCTCACAACACCAGAAGTACACCCAGTTGTCTCCCAGTAAAGGACCTCTCACAGCCAGTCCTTCACCCCTCAGCCGTCATCAAATATGAATGAAATGGTGTATGTAGTGAACAGCAGCTGAGATGGGGGGAGCCAGTAGGGACTAAAGGAGGTCACTGATCGGGCGGTGTGAAAGGCTGACATAGTTGACAGCCCCCCCGACTGGCAACAGAGAACTTCCCCCGGGACACTCATGAAATATGCCGTGCAGTGCATTCAAATACCATACCTGCCTTGGCAATATCGGACATCCAATATGTGGAGATCCACATCATACTGTACATGTTGGGAGATACTGACTGACTGGTTTACCACCAACTGCTTCCTTACCGGTGCGATGAAACTAGTACCCAGAATGGTCCCTAATGAGTCTGGTTCCACGTAATCAACCAATATGGCTGATCATTGCTCGAAAGCTATACTGACGGTCAGTCGCTTTGATCATATTATAGTAACACTCAACAAAGCACCAATACAGGGCCTAAAAGAAAAGAAATGAAGAAGATTTAACTAGTGTGCATTAGGAATAGAACCCAGGAGCCAATCTACAAGTCTCTGATAAATGAGTCATGGCGATTGAAGAAATTCAAGAACCTGTTAAGTGACTGTGAGACCCACCTGGATGATGGACAAATCTAATGTAGAACTACTACCAATGTGTGTCGGTTGTTGAGGAACTCTGACTCAGTGGGTTAGTTGAGCTGCTACTCTAGTGTTGTCCTTCTCAGAGCAAGGAGGAAAAACATACAAGCAAAACAAATGTTTTCCATGGCAGGTAGAGTAGCACTTCCAGCCCTGGTCACCCGGGTTTGTCTGCAAGTCTGGCCAATATCACTTTAACCTATCTCTATAGTTTTTCACTTTCCTGTCTAATAAAGCATGAAAAAAAACTCAAAATCATATAGATATATCTTTAAGAAAATTTTTCTCTGGTCATTCTGTTTTGATTGGGCAAATCAGGAGGGGGGCGGGATTGGTCAAGAGCCCAGACGTGGAAGAAAGAGCCTGGTAGGGATGCAGGGTTTGAAACCTGCCCGTGTTGCTCTGTAGGCCAGCATCACAGCCTTACAGCTGACCCCCTACTGGAAGCCTGCGGAGCAAGGTAGGAGCATACTGACATGGGAGAACTTGGGTTGAACACCAGGTGGGCAGAGTTCTGAAGGAGTTGCAGGTGGTTTATAGCACCAAACAACAGCACCATCAGTGATCCAAACATGAGAGGACAAGAGTCTGGATTAGTACCTGTGCCGATTCCTTATGTGAGGTTTGTCGTTGAACCTGCAGGGCTGCGTTGATGAAGATAAAAGGTTTATTAAACTCCTAGTTCTCTGTGGTTGTCAACCTCAGGGGGACCATGGAGTCGGGAGGGCAGAGGGGATGGTTTGGGTAAATGGTTTGCCACCCCATCAAAAAACCTGAACGACACGGACTATGAAGAGAAACAGACACTGCTTGGCATCATACATTGTCATGCGTGTTATACTTATTTCACAAGTGGTTTCTCTAAGCTTTATACTATATTATATAATATGTTTTGTTCATTCATGTTTGGAGCTCACCGTGAGCAGTGGTTGCTTCATTGTGTCTAGTGGGGATCCTAATAAAATACTGAACAGAAATGAACACAGCCCGGTGAAAAAAAAAACACCACACAGTAGGCGTTCCACTCCATTGAAATGACACTTCATTAATGTACCACAGGTGGTGTACATTTCAATCCAGCTGGTGTTAATTCCACTACAATGAACACTCAGAAGTATCACAACACTATTTACCTCAGCACTTAGATTTTAAGTGTTAGAGAGAGACTAAAAAACCAAGCAGCTGCCAATGTGCTGATCCTTTCTTTGATCACCCGTATTTTTAATTACTCACTGTTAATGCAGTGTAGTGCTGTTTCTTTTCTCTCTCGCTCCCACACTCCCTTTACCAGCACAACACCCACGCTCATATTCCTTCTCAGACTGAAATTCACAACAGATATCAATTACCATCAATATAACAAGAACAGGTGACAAGATCAACATGGTAAAGTTACAATGCATATGTTACTAAAATAATTAAACAAGAAAAGAAGCCAGGCAGGCCAAGTTCAGCCGTCCCGTGATTAGAAGTGATGAAGGTTGTTACCCTCACGGGATTCAAACCTGGGTCTCCCAGGTGAGAGGTTGTGTCTTCAACCACTACGCCACGAAGCCAGATGTATCCTGAGTATCGGTATAGCGTCTCAACGTTAGATTATGCCAACTTTGAACATTTTGCTAGAAACCATTAAACATTTTATTAAACTGACTAATGTTTATTAATAAAACTTTACCTCCACCACAAATAGCTTCTATGAACTGTATGGCTTTTGCAACTGGCCATTTTAACAGTTTATTAGCCCGTAAAAGGCCTACCAGTATCTACAAACATAGTACTTGGAATAGTCATAAGAATTGCGCAATTGCTAGTGAAACTGAAGATGAACTTCTCCCTGCCAAAGCTATTTCATTTCATTGCACCATCATGCTTGTTTATCTTTCATTCTTAAATTACATTAATACAATAGTATAACTATCAATATAGGTGAAGATACCTTTTTGTCAAGTGAAATTATGATAGAATTGTGGAAACCACTCCTCTTTGAATACCCAACGGGTTGAGATCTATCCTATATTACCCCAAAAAGCTTCAAAAACTTCATAAATCCACCAGAAATATTTGCAATATAAACATAAGCAATTTTATTTTAGGCTTACTATAACACAGCTTCTGATGATGGTATCCAGCAAAGGTTTTGTCTGTCCAAGTGATTATCCTCACTCAGTAAGAGGCATTCGCTCTTCTTGGCTGGCTTTGCTTATGCAGTCCAGCAAAAACATGATAATATTTTAAACAGGTACCTAAGAAATGACGGACAAAAACAGAAAATAACTATGACAAAAGGGCTCCATAGGTCTTATGCTGTTATATAGTTTTCCATTTTAATGCACAGCTCTTTTTGATCTCTGCGCTGATAGTTTTGCCTTTATGTGATAAGTGTTGAGGATTAGAATTTCCGTTTCACATTTGGGGAAGTGATGTTCTCTGGCTTAGAACCTCCAGTTATCTGCGTATCCAACTATTTCAGTAGAGAGCAAGTTGTTTTGCAAAAATGCTAAAAAATACCCCCCACTATCAGCCACCTTTAACAGTTAATAAAAAATAACAGAATCTCCATGTATTAAGGCTGGGTGTTTTGTTAAAGCACTTGTAAAAAGGTTTTTCTAAAATACATTTGAATGATTTATTGATTTCTATATGGTGGCTAGCAGAAAGGGTATATACACAGCTCAAAAAAATATCAGAAAATTGTATTATTTTATAATATAAAATCAGGAAATATATTAAAGATCAAGATCTTTACTATACGTTTTGTTGTTTTTTGAAAACACAATGAAGTAACAACCTTCAATGAAAACCAAAATCAACCGATCGAGGGCTGGATTCAAACTCACACAGAAAATAAAAGTCAACAGTTGAAATCACAGGCTGTTCCAACTAGCGTGTACTTCATCACAGCAACTTATAATGTGACTCAGTAGTGTGTCTGGCCCCCACGTGCCTGTAAGCCCTCCTGACCATGTCTGGACTCCTGATGAGACAGTGGATGGTGTCCTGGGGGATCTCCTCCCAGATCTGGATCAGGCCATCAGTGAGCTCCTGGACAGTCTGTGGTGCTACTTGGTGGCATCAGATGCACCGAAACAGAACATCCCAGAGGTTCTCAGTTGGATTCAGGTCTGGGGAACGTGAGGGCCAGTCAATGGAATCAATGCCTTTCATCATCCAGCAACTGCCTACACACTCTGTCCACATGAGGATGGCATTGTCCTGCACCAGGAGAAACCCACTGCATCAGCGTGGGTCTGAGGATCTGATTGATTATTGAGGCATGTAAACAAAGTATTACAGTGTTCTATGCAAGATGAAATGAGAGCTTTTAGAACTCCCTCTGTGTCCTCAAAATATAAAACTGATCTTATTTTGGCAATGTTTTTAAGTTGGTAAAAGCATGACTGCACAAGTTTTTTTGTGTTATATTCAAAAAGTCTGGATCAAAGAAAACTCATACATTTCTGGCCACAAGCACAACATGTTTTGCTAGTGATGCTAGAGCCAACCGAACTTCCTCCGAAATAGATGGGGGGGCAATAGTTTAAACTTCAGATTAATCAGTGTTTAAATGAAGAAAATTCTTAGAGTTTGAAATGTCTTCCAGGCAATTATGCAGAACACACAACTTGCTCAGCCATTTGTCTTAACTGAAAAATACAACTGGTATCACCTGCATAACAATGAAAAGAAATGGCATGCTGCTGAATTGCAATACCTAATAAAAGCATATAGAGAGAAAACAGGATTGGCCCCAGGATGGAACCCTGAGGAACACCACGTATGACAGGAACAGAGGAAGGCATATCATTTTTAATGGACACAATAAATGTTCCATTTGATAGATTGGATCACGTCCAGTCTAGTTTAATCCCAGAGATCCCAACCTAATTTCTAACTCTGTCAATTAAAATGTATATATTGTTTACATTCATATAAATGTATATATATTGTGGTCTATAGTGTCGAACGCTGAACTAAAATCCAGCAAAAAAAGATTTTAGTTTTTTTGATTTAATTCTCCAGAGTCAGCATAAAACAACAAGTCATTTATAACCTCAACAAGAGCAGTTTTATTACTGTGTTTCTGACGAAAGCCTGACTGGAATCTTTCAAAAATAAGATTGTGTTCCACCACCTGTTTACCAATTGTAATGCAAGTTCTGGTGCTATCAGAGGAATAACCTCTGTGTAAATGAAACAATCTGCTGATGATGGATCTGACTGTTTTGATTCTATTGCATTATTTCTATTTTCACTGTGAAGCACATTGAATTGCTTCTATGTATGAATAATGCTATACAAATAAACTTGCTTGCTTGCTGTAAAAGTTGCTTTGCTACAATTTTCTAAAAGGACAGCTAGAAAATTGGCCGGTAGTAATCAAAAACAGAGGTGTCAAGAGGAGCTTTCTTAAGAAGAGGCTGAACCCATGCTTACCTAAAATAGTCAGGGACACATCCTGTGCTGAGAGAACTGTTCATAATGGAGAGTAGTTCAGGCCCTACTGTTACTATAGTCAAAATAGTCAGGGACACATCCTGTG
Organism: Esox niger; assembly: GCA_016801105.1. NCBI lineage: Eukaryota > Metazoa > Chordata > Actinopteri > Esociformes > Esocidae > Esox > Esox niger. The sequence continues at coordinate 8,717 of JACXGJ010018006.1, forward strand.
CTGAGAGAACTGTTCATAATAGAGAGTAGTTCAGAGCCTACTGTTCCAGAAATGTAAGCAGTCTGGGTGGTATATTGTCTAGAGGACAAAAGGAGGGTTTAAAATGAGATGTGATATCCAAACGGTCTTTCAAAACAATTAGAGTAAAAGAGTAAAATATGTTTAGACAGGGTAAGAAGCTTCATAAAGGGGCAGAGTTGGGTTTAACATAGATCTTAAATAAATATATAAATTAATTCTAACAACAGAAATGTTCCCAGTCTGCAGCAGGTGACTCCACGGCCTGACTGGTGCTGGATTAACAACAGGTGAGTCCACGGCCTGACTGGTGCTGGATTAACAACAGATGAGTCCACGGCCTGACTGGTGCTGGATTAACAACAGGTGAGTCCACGGCCCTGACTGGTGCTGGATTAACAACAGGTGAGTCCACGCCCCTGACTGGTGCTGGATTAACAACAGGTGAGTCCACAGCCTGACTGGTGCTGGATTAACAACAGATGAGTCCGCGGCCTGACTGGTGCTGGATTAACAACAGATGAGTCCACGGCCTGACTGGTGCTGGATTAACAACAGATGGGTCCACGGCCTGACTGGTGCTGGATTAACAACAGATGAGTCCACGGCCCAGACTGGTGCTGGATTAACAACAGATGGGTCCACGGCCTGACTGGTGCTGGATTAACAACAGATGAGTCCACGGCCCAGACTGGTGCTGGATTAACAACACGGCCAATAGTTCTAAATAGGAACTCTGGGTTTGCTGCAATTAGTTCAGAAAAATGCCAAGTCTTCACATCCTTACTGACCTAATTATAAGATTATAGCAGCTCCTTCATATAGATGTAATGGACATGTGGTTTAGTCATTTTCCATTTTCGTTATGTTTTTCTATGTGTTCTTAAGGTTTCATATGTTCTCATTTAACCATGGTTAAAGTTTTGTTACAGGCCTTGACTTACATCGGAAAGCGACAATTGAAAAGTCTTTCCATCCCTGGAAACAGCAGATAATAGAGGCTGGCAAAGGTTTATGTGGTCAAACCCTGACAGTTCATGTCGTCATCCTTTCTCAAGGGCAAGGCTGTATCATCCATTTTCACAGGTAAGGCTGTGACATCCATTCTCACGGGCAAGGCTGTGTCATCCATTATCACGGGTATGGCTGTGTCATCCATTATCACGGATAAGGTTGTATCATCCTTTCTCACAGGTAAAGCTGTGCCATCCTTTTTCAAGGGCAAGATTGTGTCATCCATTCTCAAGAGCAAGGCTGTGTCATCCATTCTCATGGGAAATGCTGTGTCATCCAATCGTATGTGTAAGGTTGTGTCATGTATTGTCATGTGCAAGGTTATGTCATCCATTCTCAAGGACCATGCTGTGTCATCCATTCTCAATGGCCAGGCTGTGTCATCCATTCTCAAGGGCCAGGCTGTATCATCCTTTCTCAAGGGCCAGGCTGTATTATCCATTCTCAAGGGCCAGGTTGTGCTCGCTGAGCCTGTACCTTGTCAAGATTTTTCAAAGGTAACATTACATTTTGCTGTATGCTTTTCTGTTACCCAATACGTGATGTCGTTTTCATTTGACTGTGTTGTAAGATGGTTTATTCTGACTGTGTAACTAGAACAGCTCTGTTAGCTCAGCCACGGGACCAGTTGGATAAAGAGACTTTATATCTGCTCAACTCTTGGTTTTGCAGGGCTTGGTATTAATCTCTCTCTCTCTCACACGTTCTATCTTGCTTTCTCCCCTTTTATCTTCCACTCTGGCTTGCTTGCTGGAAGCTCTTTGTCGTCTCAGTAAATCATCTGGTTAAATGCACCACTATGACTATGTGAATGAAATACACCAGTACAGAACACACACACACACACACACACACACACACACACACACACACACACACACACACACACACACACACACACACACACACACACACACACAC
>JACXGJ010018007.1:0-10631 GCA_016801105.1 Esox niger
TACTACTTACTATCTATTCTATCCCACCCTACTGTTAGCCTTTTATTAGCGTACTACTTACTATCTATTCTATCCCACCCTACTGTTAGCCTTTTATTAGCGTACTACTATCTATTCTATCCCACCCTACTGTTAGCCTTTTATTAGCCTACTACTGTCTATTCTATCCCACCCTACTGTTAGCCTTTTATTAGCCTACTACTGTCTATTCTATCCCACCCTCCTGTTAGCCTTTTATTAGCCTACTACTATCTATTCGATAACACCTTCCTGTTAGCCTGCTTCTCTAAATGCTATGCTAATGTTTTTGTTTATACCGTTCATATAGGGTGCGCCAAGAAGTCTGAAAAAAAGTATTGTAATGCTTATTAGGCAATTCTCCTGATACAGTAATCCCCAAAAATGTTATGACCTGTATTATTTTTTACGTCATTTAATAGACAACTGGATGAAATGGAAGCCTTTCTCTGAGTTCTTTGTTGATTTAAAGGGAAATAAGCCTTCGCTACTAATTGATATCCAAATGCCTAAATTGTGAATTTTCATGTGTCCTTGCTCCCCCCCTTTCGTCCACTACACCCCCCCCAGCAAGACCAGCTGTACACCTGGGCAGCTGTCAGCCAGCCCCCCCACGCAATGGAGCATTTTGAGGGCCGAGCCCCGCTCCCTGGGCATCTGAAGACCCTGTGGCCCCCGCCCAGACCTGGGGGCGACGATCGACCAGGCCTGAGGTACACCGAGGCAGGTAGGGGCCGTCACCCACTTGGGCGTGCTTATGCTTCTGCTCCAGGCGCCTTCATGCTCGGTACCTCTGTGAGGCTTGGACATGTGAGATCTGAATCACTGAGTTTGACCAACGCTGCTTCGGTCTGTGCAGAGGTTGACAATATCTCCTCCATAGCCATTTCTGTGTGGAAAATTATACTTCCTGGTGTGTTTTGGATTGTTTATAAAACCATCCAGGTATGCCCTACTGTGGAACGACAACAGACATGGATAGAAACACCCCAGAATTCCAGTCATTTGTGAGATAGCTGCTCTGTTTTGCAAGTCATTTAATATTGAAATTTCACCAACATTTTATGAATAACGGAGCTGTTCTAAAACATAGTTGTAAAACCTCTGGTGTTTCCATACTGTGAACACCCTATCCAATACTGTCAGGTCTCCTCATACTGTGAACACCCTATCCAATACTGTCAGGTCTCCTCATACTGTGAACACCCTGTCCAATACTGTCAGGTCTCCTCATACTGTGAACACCCTGTCCAATACTGTCAGGTCTCCTCATACTGTGAACACCCTGTCCAATACTGTCAGGTCTCCTCATACTGTGAACACCCTGTCCAATACTGTCAGGTCTCCTCATACTGTGAACACCCTATCCAATACTGTCAGGTCTCCTCATACTGTGAACACCCTATCCAATACTGTCAGGTCTCCTCATACTGTGAACACCCTATCCAATACTGTCAGGTCTCCTCAAGTCCTTGGGGTGAGTATTCAAAACTAGCAGGTAGCTACAGTGATGACAACATGGACACATGGTCTCTGTTTCTGTATCTTCTGTCCTTCTGTCTCTCTTTCATTGTTTTTTTCTTTTCATTTCAGTCTGTCTCTTATTTTCCCTAATTTATTTTCAATTCTTGTTTCCTTCTCTGTTGCTCTTGCTGTCTTTTACTTTGACTCCGTCACTGTTTCTCTTTCATTTTAACATTTTTCCTCAGCCAGGGAGACACTGGTAGTTTGGCCTTTTGTCCCCTGCCAAATTTTTGTCCAGGCAGTAAGAGTTGAGTGAAAATATGCAGTTTTGGGCTTCAACTAACACAACAGGTTTTCCATCTTGTTGGCTTGAAATATTACTTGCATTTCCAAATTACCTTGGACTTATTCTGAATTGTACTCTGGAGTATTGATGTAAAGAGTTGTTTCTAAATTGGGTCTCTCTCCCTTTATTCAATGCTTCATATAGAGGATGAGGAAGGTAGGTCAGAGTTTTTTCATTGTTTGTTTCTTTTTAAATGTGTTGAATTTTTCTATCCAATTCTGATCTTTTGCGTGGTTATTGTCAGAGCTCATCTGAATGCCGACAGATGGAAGACTGTGTGGTATTGGCTCGGTCTTCCTTTTAAATCACGTGCGTCAGATTTATAGTCCCACATGCTAAACGGGGCCAGGTTGCATAGCAACAGTGAGTCAGTGTTTCGGCAGGCAGCGATGGATTGAGATTCGGAGCACTGCTCTTCCTTCAGTTTCCCCAAGCGCCCTTTGCTCTTTCCTTACTGCAGTGGGCACCTTAATGTGTGATTCCAGCAACAAACCTGCCGCAATAAACATAAGAAGTAGGCTTGGAAAAATGCTTATTTCCCTAACCACTGGATAGGGAATTAGGCTAGTTTGTGATGTCATTCCCTAGCCAGTGTGAATATTCCATTTGAGGTTTATCATTATGCAAATGTCTTTAATGGCTTAGCGACCATTAGGGTAACCATTCCCCCAAGAATGCCTCACTGTCCTGTTGGTATTTGCCCCTACAGAGCACCAAGCGGCCATATTGGGCCTGAAAAGGTTACAGAGAGAAGCGGTCAACGAACTTCAGGTCAGTGACATCATAGCTTTAAGTTTACTGTGATCATGAGTTTTATGAATAAAAGCCTGACAACTGGTGCTGTGGAATAAGTCCGTGTCATACTGGCCCCACAAAAAGGCTGGTCTAAGGCAATCTGTTAGGGGCGCCTCAACAATACCAGGATTTCACAGATGGTCGTGACCTGAAAGGGGCGGTGACGGGTGATGTATTTTATGTTGTGGCACCCTAGTGACTCCCTCTGGTGGGTTGGGGTACTTCAAGCGGTTGTATGTCCAAGCAGTATTTCCTCTGACGCACTGATTCGGCCGACGTCTCCTTAGTATGAATGGTGGAACAGATCGTCAGGATTGTCTCCAATGACGAGTTTCTTGGTCTTAGAGTCCCGAGCCCCTTGGGAAGAAAAGGAGGTATATTTAATTGGACATCATCAAATCGGGAGGAAAGGGGGATACCTTCCAATATAATGTGTAACCGATAAAGAAACCATGCCTTCATGCCGTAATTGCCATGATCAAGTAGGAATTGCCTTTCAACTTGATTGGTGATGCTAGTGAGTCTACCTTACAGGAAATGTGACTTGGGTCCCACACTCTTTACATTTAGAGGGAATAGCACATGCAATGTCTTGGAAAGTTTACACCCACACTGAACCAAGCGTTTTATTCATGCGTTATTGTCAAAATCATGTTCAAAAGGCCTCTTTCGCGTGGTTAACCAGAAGAGGGCAGCATCCAATCATTTAGTTGAATAAGTAGTCTGGAATAGATCCAAGTTAGTGTTGTGTGAGGAGACTTACCTCTAGATGGCAGGCAGACATCTGTGTTTCTCTGTAACCGACCATTTCTCACTGAGATTCAGTTATACGTTTAGAATAAAGACGTTGATGAACTGTCTGTACTTCCCTATGTATAGCTATAGCAAATTACTTTTCTACAAATGACCACATTTTAAGAGAATGATTTTCAAATGTATTGTTATTGTAGTTTTTACATGCAGCTTTGTATGCATGTTTTCCATTATGTCTTATCTCTGTCTCTTAATCTTTCTCTCTCTCTCTCCATCTCTCTCTTCCCTTCTTTTGCTCTCATTCACTTTCTTTCCTTGTCTCCATCTTTGTCTCCTCGTCTCCCCTCTCTAGGAGGAGTCGGTGTTGAAGACCGTGAAACTGAAAGAGGAACACATCACGGTGATCCAGCAGTTGGAGCAGACCATTGAGGACCTGAGGACCAAGATAGCTGAGCTGGAGAAACAGTACCCCCTGCTGGACCGAGATGTTAGCACTAAGGAGCCGGAGTGTGGCGACGAGGGCGGCCTGTACAGGGATGTCTGTGATGTGGACCTACAGACGGAGGAGGATGTGAAGCATGTCTGTGATGTGGACCTACAGACGGAGGAGAATGTGAAGCAGGTCTGTGATGTGGACCTACAGACGGAGGACAGGATGATACTGAGCTGTCTGGAGGCCAAGTCGGTCCAGACATCACCCATGGAGGAAATATTTAAGTTTAAAGTGCCTTTAGCGGACCAGATATCTCCATGCCCTGGGAACCAGGATGGAGGAGAGTCCTGGACCTCCTCCACCCCTGCTGCTCCTAGCTTGCCCTCTGAACTGGCCCTGTCGTTACCTGTCCCATTCTCCAAGGCTGGCTCTGTTTTCGTCTGTACTTGCCAGCATCAGACGGGTGCACAGCCCCCCCCTCCTCCTCCTCCCCCACCTCCTCTACTGGGTCATTCCATGCCGCCACCTCTGCCAGGAGGTGCCATGCCACACCCTCCACCGCCTCCCCCCTTACCTGGCATGATGGGTTTATGTCCTCCTCCCCCACCACCTCCTCTACCAGGGAGCTGCGGCCCCCCACCTCCTCCACCCTTACCTGGCATGGCAGGTCCTCCTCCTCCACCACCTCCTCCACCCTTACCTGGCATGGCTGGTCCTCCTCCTCCACCACCTCCTCCACCCTTACCTGGCATGGCTGGTCCTCCTCCTCCACCACCTCCTCCACCCTTACCTGGCATGGCAGGTCCTCCTCCTCCACCACCGCCTCCACTTCCTGGATGTGGGGCACCACCACCACCTCCTCCAGGGGCTTTTGGTCCTCCTCCACCCTGTGGGCTGGGATCCCTGGTTCCTCCTCTGCCCATGGGGTTGTACTCTCTAGGCATGGCCCAGGAGAAGCCTCCACGGAAGGGAGTTGTGGAACCACCCAGACCCATGAAACCGCTCTACTGGACCAGAATACAACTCAACACTAAAAAGTAAACAACTGTATTGATAAAGTTCTTTATGCATCTGCTGTTGTAACAAAAACGCCACGCTAAAATGTGAAAACGAATATTTATCGTGAGGAGCAGTATTAGAATGAAATAGATTTTTGGAGCATATATTGTACCTCTCTATTTGAATTGTTTGTTTAAACTTTGTGAATACAAGGCCTGACATTTCAGGCTGTTTTCATGTTTCCCCCGACTGAAGTATTTTTCTCAGCATTGTGGACATAGCTCCATAACTCCTAGTGAAATGAAAGAAAGATGTGTAAGATGCATAAAGCCGTTGTGTAAAATGGAAACAGGTGTTGTGCAGGCCGGCATGTGGCGTTTCCCCTGTCTGCTGAAGATCTCTGTAGCTTTCCCAGACAATCAGCTTTGAATTGTAACCATGAAATAAGAAATGCCAAGCTGGCATAAATGATAATGTGTCAGAAAAACAAGCAGAAGGGTTCGGTATCAGTGATGAAAGATTAGAAAAAACACAACTATTAATTGATGTTACTGTGCCAGTGGATATTGATTGATTTGCCGTCAAGAGACACACCAGAGCCCGAATGATAAAATATGAACAGAGAAGTAATATGATGTTTCTGACTTCAAAACCTCTAGTTGAACTGTGTGCAATTCTTCATTCGCCCTAGGGAGGTAAGCACACCTCTTGTCTGGGAAAAGATTGAGGAGCCGGACGTGGACTTTGCAGAGTTTGTCGAGCTGTTCTCTAAGACTGCTGTAAAGGAGAAAAAGAAACCGCTGTCCGACACCATCACCAAGTCTAAAGCCAAACAGGTGAGGGCCAAAATGGAGATTATTTTGTATATTTGATCACGATCTCGATCGATAGTTAACAAATCCCTTTTTGTTTTTGAAAAGAAAGTAGGCCTGTGTGGGATTGGGTCTGATGACCTCCCAATGTTCACGCCTCCATTCCGGCGCCTCCTCTTTCTAGGCTGCTGCTCCGGCCCTTATTGGTCCAATCCATTTCTTGCCAGACAGTCTGTTATCTTTAGATCAACGTGTCTCCATCTTCAGTTGCTTCAGACGTCTCTGTGTTTCCCTTCCTTACTGCTGCTCTTTTCTTTTTAAGTTAAACTGTTGAATTCTGGGACAGGATCTGATCAAGGGTTCTGGAGCAATGCAATGTCCTGTCCCTTCAGGCCTGATGACAGGTTCTGAAACCAGGTCCCTTCAGGGCTAGCTGTCCACTACTGAATGTGTTCAGTTTTAATGAGGTCCTGATGCCTTCCTTAGTTAATTTAATCAAAACTCATCATCCTTTCGGAATGGATCTGTTATCGCCATTGATCTTGGAGGTCGTGGGGGGCAGCTGAGCTACAGAGAAAACAGCATGCATAACTAGCTGAGCTGCCCAGTCATGTCTCTTCTCTCTGAGGAATAGAAATGGGAAAAAGGAATGTTAAACACTTAGAACTTTCAGAGTTCTATTGGGTCCGTTGTGCCAAGCAAGCATATTGAAGCACAGATGTATGTATGTGAAAGAATGTTGGATGGTTTTTGAAACCATGTCTCTTTGGGAAGGGGATGAAGTAAAGACTGAGGATGAGGCTGAATGTTAGGGGAAGGGGCTGAAGTAAAGACTGAGGATGAGGCTGAATGTTAGGGGAAGGGGATGAAGTAAAGACTGAGGATGAGGCTGAATGTTAGGGGAAGGGGATGAAGTAAAGACTGAGGATGAAGCTGAATGTTAGGGGAAGGGGCTGAAGTAAACACCGAGGATGGGGCTGAATGTTAGGGGAAGCGGCTGAAGTAAAGACTGTGGCTTAATACCTTGTTTTTAGGAAGGGTTCTGTACTTGCTCAACTGGGCTATGTTGATCACAAAGGAACACAGCAGGGATTTTTTCGTTCTGCCAATAATTGGGTATATTGTATTATAAGGACAGTATTTATTTTCCTGAACGTTTATTCATTCATCTTATTTGGTCCCATCCATTTTGGTCACAGTTGTCTTGTGGTCCAGCCCAAATCTGGTTACAATTTGTGTTAACAAATAAAGTGTTTGGAAATTTAAGTTGTTTCAGCAATTGACCTCCCTAAATACTCTGGTGAAGGACTTTAACTTTGAAGTTGTCCCAGTCTCATAGTGAGTGAATGAAACGGAAGACCATGTTTTAGACTCCCATAGAGAACGAGTGCAGTTTGCGGTCCATGTTTAAAACATTACCGTAGACACTAACTGATTGAAATAATTGGTATCCCTTCTCCTCGCTGGTTGCCAGAGGGTGCCTGGAGACATTCTATTTTGATAAAATGATATTGTTTTCTTTAGTTTGATGACAGAAGACATGCCAGCAATAGGAAGTGGTTAAGTTGGGATGTTGGAGGCATCATTGTTTGCCGTTCTTCAAGATACCTGTGTAAGATCTGTCTTAGGAACTGATTTAGAGTTAGCGGAGGAATCTAAGGATTCCGTTCTGAATTGCACATGAATGTAATATTCCTTTAATGTTTGTTGTTATTCTTAGCCGAGGTGGATAAAATAAGACGTTATTAAAGCCGCTGCAATTTACTTTTATATACACGCCTGCAGATGTTTTCTTTTTATTTAACTGACTAAATATGTATGTATGTTTTGGGACATTATGTTGAAACAAAATATTTCCTAGTTGACGGAGTTCCTTTTCATTCAATTGTGTTCAGCTGTGTTTCATTCCACCAATCAGTCGTCCATTCCCCGGAGTAACAATGTCCCTCTGCTTCATCGTGAATCTGATATAAGAACCTTTTCTTTTTCCATTGTTCTCGGTCTTACCCCTTTCTGATATCACACTGTTGACGTCAGTACCTTGTCAGCCCCTGGCTGGGAATGAACAGACAATTAGTCCTGTTGACTATATTTTCAAATCACGTTTTACAGTGAGTTTAACAGACCGCCGTGGTGACAGCCAGAGACCGCAGACTGTATCAGCTTTCTGAAAACAGGAGTGCAGATTCGGGATCAGCCCAATCCCTCACCACCATAACCGTTTTAATTTGCAATCTAAAAGGCCCAAACGATCTTAAATTAGCGCTGCTACACTCGCAGAACTTGATACCCTATTAATATATCGTTCATACAGCCGACAATGCCAACGGACAGTATACGTGTTCCTATATCTGTCTCAGCCTCTCAACAACCTGCCTACACAAACCACAACTGACATTTACATTTTCTCTCGAGTATCTAACCTCTTGCACTCTCTATAAACCTTTTATTTTTAACTCTTGGTTATGAAACGCAACTGACATTTACGTTTACCCCTGAAGAGTAGGTATTTTTTGACCTGCTGGTCATCTGAAAGTTTGTTTTTCGTTATGTAAAATGTCTCCTTAAAAGGTAATGTAACTCTTATAATCTTTGATGGGCACGGCCCAGAAAACTGGCCCATGGAGCCTGGTTTTTCTCTAGGTTTCTTCTTAGGTTCCTCCATTTATAGGGAGTTTTCTCAAGCCACTGTGCTTAAAAATCATTCTGCTTGCTGTATTGGGATTGGGTCTGGGAAGCTGTAGAAGCCCGTTGAGACAGCTGCTGAAGTAAAAAACAAAACACTTTTTTTTATTTTTTATAAATGAACTTGATTGATACATGCAGGCCCTAAAGCCCTTACATCTCACACTTCTCCTGTCCCTCCAGGAGAGAAATCTCTTTGTTTCCAGTGCTTGATAACCTTGCCATGCCGGAGTGACTCTGTACTGAGTGTGTTTATTTGGTTCTATCTTGGTTGATGGATCCCGTTGGCTGGTAAGACATCAGCAGGGAGTTGAAGGTTAGGTCCTGAGGTCGTCTGTTTACATTCTCAAAGGAGAGTTAATGTTCATGTGCTGCACACTTCTGCTCGGGACCTGGATTGATGGCTGTTCTCGACGCAGGCACGGTGTACCTACCAAGCCAAACTGAAGTGTTCCTCTGGAGAACGGACCATTGTCAGGAGCTCTGATTAAAATCTGGAAACATGTTTCGGGGATAAAGAATGTCTGTTTGTTTCCCTGGTCTGAGGGGAAAGCACAGTTTGCACACTGGTCCAACCCCAAATGGCACCCTATTCCCTATTTAGTGCCCTACTTTTGTATGGAACCCTAGGGGGAGTAGGTCATTTGGTACCCGCATCAGTCTTAGTCTCGAAGAACAGTTTCTCAATAGTTCAGTTTTTAACCAAAGCCACTATGTTGGGAATGGGGGGCCTTTGGGACGGTGTTTTGATGAGGTGACTGTGGGTTGCTCTCACTGCTAGACGTTCTGGCCGATGGTTCTGGTCTGTTTCTAAAGCTCCTGCAGGCTAATTATTTAATCAGAGAACAAGGAGAAAAGAATCGCTGTGTTACAGCTGCTGGCTGCCTGGTGGGGAAAATGGACGCCAGCAATTATTTATAATCATATAAAGACTGTTTCATGTATTTATTATTATTTATTATTTTCTCCAGTCCTTTATTGCCTGCCTAACCTGCGCTATGGATATGATGTGTTGAAAACAAGGGGGTCATTCTTTCCGAATGTTTTGAGATTCTAGATAGAATATTTAATGTAATACTGTTGACTGTCCTTAATAGAGAGGGAGAACCAGAAGGCAGTTCACTTCCCACTGAATGAGGGTCCACAGAGTTAAACTAACATTAAGGTACACAAGTAATAATTAAAATGACATAGCCTTTGATACCGCTTTGTACCCTGATGCATTTAATTCTCACAAATAAATGTATTTTCTGTCAAATTGTCCTTTGAAGGATGTGGATCAGTGGAACCCTAAACGTTTTTGGAAGGGCAGGGTCCGGTGCACGATGTGTCCTTCTGCTTGCAAGAAATACTTTAGAAAATATGGTTGTGATTGTCACAGAAGCTAGTAACTTCTGAACCAGGATGCCAGACTTGCAATAGCCTGTCTGTCTTTAGTACTCCTTGTTCTGGGCTTCTTCTCTTTGCCCCTAGAGTTTTGGCATGCGATTCTTTCTCCTTTTTCTCTCATCTCTTGTCGTTTCTGTCTTACTGCCATACCTTTTATGTCTTTCCTCCACGCAGGTGGTCAAACTGCTGAACAACAAGCGCTCTCAGGCTGTCGGGATTCTGATGTCCAGTCTGCATCTGGACATGAAGGACATCCAACATGGTAAGTTGATGACATCGACCTCCACTCACGTATCAATATAACATGGTGAGTTAATGACTTAAACGTCCATTGACTTACTATTAAAACTATGAAACTATGAAATTCCATGTATTTGTATCACTTGTAGTTGACCTCAGAAAGCACCATATAGGACTGATTTCTCTATTGGTTTTTATGGGTTCAGATCAGGCCTTCTAGAATGTCCTGGGGAATTTATCTGCTGAATGAATCAGCTGAAAATGGGAGGTTTTGCGTGCGTCTTCACAATTTTCTGCGTCAGTCGTCTAGTTTCCTATGTTTTAACTGACCTTTAGTTGTTTGTTTGGGTTGCTGTCATTGTTCTGATGCAGACGTGTTTTGAGGAGGCAGTGAACGCATTTCCTATTTTTTATTTTTTTCCTCTTTCTCTGTTTTCTTGTGATGTGGTGATAGCTCCTGGGAGCTACGTAGACATCACAACCAACTCCAGGTCTCCATGCTTCCCTTTTGTAGTCTCCGGACACATTGGATGTAGTCTCTGGTCAGTGAAGGGTTTAGTGACTGGTTACCTGGGTCAGTGGTTGTGGTTTAGTGACTGGTTACCTGGGTCAGTGGTTGTGGTTTAGTGACTGGTTACCTGGGTCAGTGGTTGTGGTTTAGTGACTGGTTACCTGGGTCAGTGGTTGTGGTTTAGTG
>JACXGJ010018008.1:0-10630 GCA_016801105.1 Esox niger
ATGATGCCCACTGCGGTTTGACTTGAGCCAAGATGAGCTATGTGTCTGTTTGGGAATATTCATATTGAGTGCCGCTAATGTAAATTTATTATTGATATAGCTTTTTAATGGTCCCATGGTGGTCTATTAGAAGTGTGTCTGTGTGTGTGTGTGTGTGTGTGTGTGTGTGTGTGTGTGTGTGTGTGTGTGTGTGTGTGTGCTGAATCTTGTTTTTGCAGCGCTTTAGGGAGAATGTACACTTTTTTCTCCTTCTCCAATCTTACTTTCTGCTTAAGGTCTGTTGCTTTCTTTTTTTACTGCCTATTACTTTGTTTTTATTGGCTTCTTATTGCAAGATATAAACACATGACCTTGTTTCTGTGTCAAGGGTTTTACGAGTTGCACTGTCACAAGTTATTTCCCTCAAGGTAGTGAGCAAAGCAATTGCAGAAATGCAACTGAATGTGGTCATTTGTAATATTAAAAGGCCACTGACAGGTACAGTGTCTTTCACTTACCAGTATCGCTTAGGCTACTTAAAAATTACCTGTGAGGCGTAAGCTGTTTTTATGAAGAACAAGGCAGGATATAATTGAGTTGGGTTGGTTAAAGGCATTTTGCGTGAGTTGCCATTGTGAATCAATATAAAGAAACTGCTTTTAATACTTCAGGAGCCTAAGCAAGGTCAGTATTTGAATAAGTTTGAACAATCGTATTAGTTGATATGAAAAACTCCTTCAAAAATTTAAAATAACTGCTATGTAGTTAACTTCAACACTACATATCACAGTCCTTAAAATGGGGGAAAAACAGTGTATTGCCAACGTTAGGTGTTCAGTTTCATTTTACTGGCGTTACACCCGCCGCAGTTGGTTTCTGTTCTGTATATACAATCATTTCACCAATGAAAAGTTGTCCCAAGATATACTTCAACTGGAGTATCACTCCAGTTGTTCATCTGTTCTGACTAAGGGTCATAATTAGAGAGCGTTAGAGTTACAGCGTTAGCTATTCACAAGATTATCTTTACTCGTGTGTTCTGATGTGAAATGACTATTCAGCACCAACTGGTTGATGGAGACTCTGTTTTGACACCCATGCATGAACAACTCTTGAATTACATTACGCCGACCATATGGCTGCCAACTGTATGCTTAGAGTTGAATTGAATCAAACCTTCCCAGTTCTGGGCTCTGAGATGTACCTGTGGCCCAAATGTTGCCATATCCTCCAGCATAGTGCACTACTTTTTGACCGGGGTCCACGGGGCTCCGGCAAGCAGGGAGTCATTTGGAACGCGGGCGTATTCACAAATGCACTGAGTGGAAGTGATTCATCAGTGTCATCATGGTGTGTCTAGTTTGCCAGTGAGAGGCCCCGTCTGTGACAGTGATAAGTGATTCAGCTCTTGGTTCAACTTGAGACCCGCGTACTATAATACAGTAGGGTTGACTGCGCCGCGTCACTCCATAGTCTGAGAACAATGCGTCTGCCGGTCTCAATGAAAAAAGTGTCAAGCGTTACAAAAGAGGAAGAAAGATCAAAGGCATTAACAATGCATATGTCACTGGCTGTGAAATCTTGATAAACTAACACCAAAAGGTTGACACTACAATGGGGATTCGGCTTTTTCATCCCTCCCTGATACCTTTCCACTCTTGACATATTTACAATTCTTTTTAAATGGACTACGCATAGCCACTGACCTCGGGCTGGAATATTTCTCCCTCTTTGGCTTTTATAGAAGAGCTACCTTGACACTCTCCATTTGCATAGTGGTTAAAGATCAATGGATCTCATCGAGCCCCAGTTGGACACTTGTAAAAAAAGGCTTATTTTTTTGCTGAATGTCTCGTGCAGAGGTGTACAGGCATGCGGGGCCCAAATGACATCCCGTTCTGTCTTATAGTGCACTGATTTTGAAGTAGCCGTGCCAAAAAGTAATGCACTTTACAGGAAGCTGGGTGCCATTTGGAATGCAGACACAGGCTGATGTGTGTTTAAAGGCAGACAGCTTCTTACCTATCGCCGACAAGCATTTTGTTGCATATCATCTCCTAATGACTTCCTTCTTCAAACTTTTCTGACCTCACTGAATCCCTCACTGAATATCCGTGTGTAGTTATTTCCGGAATTGCCAGTGGTTGCCCTTGTGTGTCTGATGTCCTTTGAAAAAAAAAGTAACATAATATTCAAAAGCTGCATGTTTATCTGTTCATGCCATCTTCATCTTTTCAGCTCACGTCAGTGAATGAGATAGAAGAGGTGATTGCGATTAAGTTACATGTTGCCCTTCGATGAAGGATGTCCGTCAGTGTTTTTGATTCCAAGGGACAGCTTGACAAAACTCACTTCGGATTTTGTTGAGAGCGTGTCTAATTGAATTTTGATACATAATTAAATCGAGCAATAAATCAGTTCAGCTCCCTCTACAGCTGACAATTCAACACTCCCGAGCATCACAAGCCAATTATGATTAAGTTAATATCTGAGGCTAAGGGATGGAAATGCTCTGAATGGCTCATTTTGAGCCGCTTACGGTCTTTATAACCAGAATGTTTCTCAACCTTGAGAGAACATGGAAGGGACAACATCAACATTTATTATATTATGTGAATGTTTGGTTGAGCACACACTTTAACTTGCCCCAATAAATTATTTAACTTACACAGGAAACTTGAATAGGCATCATATAGGTATCCTCATTTTTTTATGTCTGGATCAGTTGGTACAAGAAATGGGTTATTACACACTTTCTCCTTACACTGTATGCAACTGTATAATTACAAGCTTTAATGTCACCTGTTGATTGTCATTTTAATGAATTCCTACCACAATGGGACTGTTGCATGTTACTACAAGGGATCTCTACCATCAACTCCGAAGATTACAATGTTGTCGAAACCTCAATCTAATAATTGCAACAGGTGCTACTGTGTCATTAACTGCCGGGTATTTTCAGTAAGAATATTTCTGTGTTAATACCTAACCGAACGTTTATACTGGATCAAGAGTTTTTAACACTGGTATTACCTGTTTAGTTGTTGGCTGTTTTTTGGTGTTTTAACCTCTTCTCAGGCTTCCTCAAATGTTCCACAATTTTGCTATAGCCATGAACAGGCATATCTGTTTCACTAATCATGTTAGCTGGCTCTGCTATTAATCAAATACAAGGAATGACTAGGGGTCCCTGAGTACAGGGTTGATGACCTATATAGTTATAAGTCACAAAGTCACATTTTGCTTTATTAACATGATAATTACTTTCAAATGTGGCAGTCGCATGCTAAATGTAAGCAACACAGTGTGATATGGATGTCAGTAATATATTTATACAAATTCCCTATTCTAACTGAGTAGTAATATACTCTTCAAACGTTCCCCATGTTACCATATAGTTAAATAAGTACCAGTATACCAGTATATCTGGTATGTTCTTACAGGTAAGGCTTTGAAAGTCACCTGGTAAGCACAGCAACTTTATAAGTGCTACGGTATGTATAATAAGGTTTTTGTAACATATCTGGATTACATACTTGGAAGTAAGTTGACATGTTAATAATTTAAGGACATTTTCATCATTGTCTTCCTCTTTCTCCACACGACTGTGACCTAGATCCTAATGTATTTTCCCAGCCGTGAAGTTGGTATTAGATGTCATGTATATTTTACAACCGTAAATAGAATATTCTTTAAACATCATCATGACTCCATATTCTGCTATCTTTTCAAAACATCCAGCCCCCTCGATGCACTGTATTTAATTTTAAATCCTCACTTTATGTCTAATAAATCACTGTGTGTTTGTTTTCTTTTAAAATATATCTCCCAAATAATATTTAATAATTTATTGCCCAGTGCCTCAGCTGGCCTTTAATATGCTCACTGTGATTATGTGGGTTTTAGCAAACCAATTTGAATATTTTCCGATACACAGATTTGATTTGATCTTACTGAGGCATGGTCCAGAACCCACGTCCTTACAAAGTTGAACAGTTATTGGCTCTATTATAATCAATTGTACATCTTCCAGTAGGCTAAAAGTACATTAACATCCCAGCCAAACAGTCTGAAATTCCAGGTGTTTTATTTCAAAGAGCTCTTACATGAAAAGGATATCACCATGAATTTATCAATTTTACACTCTTAATGTGACCTTGTTGTGTTGAAATGTCATCCTCAAAATGCTAAATGTATGTTTTTAGTTGGGCTGAGTCTTAACCCTGATGTTAGTCTCTCACGTTCTGAGAATTTCAACTCGACTGAGAGTTCATACTGAAAATAAATAAAGAAATAAAGATCATGAAATTAGTAAAAGCCCATCCCAAATGTATTCGCATACAAACACTCCCTAGACAACAAACCAGATTGGACCAGTGCGATGAGTTTATAAGTGAATCCTCCCTCACACACCTATTACCTCTTAGCCTCTATCTCCAGTATAATTTGATGAGTGAAGAACTTTGATGAACTTTTTTAATTATGACACCGCTTGGGAATTTAACGCCGCAGCGTCAGGTAGCTTAGAGATCCAATGAACACAGTCAACCTATTCAGATTTTTCTTTTCTTACATCGCGGGCATTACAAATGGCTCCCTATTCCTTATATAGAGAACTACTTTTGACCTAGGCCCATAGGCCACTGGTCTAAATGAGCGCACTACTTAGTAAATAGGGCGCCATTTGGGACATAGGCCTCTATTTTAATTCAGCCAATTTGTTGGTCCAAATGAAACAGGGAAAGGTTAGAGTGTGGAGTAATTAACATCAGGGAGCCTAATGAAATCAGGAGGGGCTAGCAGGGTAGTACCGGGGAGGATCAATATGTGTTCTCTCTCTCCCTCACTGAGTGCCACTGGGCGGCTGCGAGAGAGGGGGATTGTTCAGGAATACACACACCACTTAGTAATAATAAGCTGATGAAAAGGCAACATGTCCACTTGTAAATCAAAATGGGTTTCAACACAGTGGTGACATTATTGCTTTGTGTAATTGTATTAAGGGCTACTACAACCCCTTTACACATCCAGGCAGTAGAGGTGAGGCACGCGCGTCTTACCGGGGTTCACAACCTGTTAGGGTGGAGTATGAGGTGTCCCCGTTTACCGGGTGTAGATAGCCAGCAATGCTTTTTTTTGAGTGGCCAATTTGTCTGAGACAAATTGCAGTTGATGTGCCTTGAAACGTTGCCTACTGGAGTGTTCCCGCTCATACATTACGTGACACTGACCGTGCAGGCAGAGCCTTTAGGGAAACATCTCTTATCCCGCGTTTAGAAACATTGGGAAGTCATTCTTGTATCTCAGGGTGGAGACTTGATGGCGGGGCCACAGGTTCCACCCCCACCTTTGCTAAACAGCAGCATCGCAAGTCCACAGCCCCGCGCTGACACCCTCCAAATCCTGACATGTCGTGACGGCTCAAGCTTGACCGTCATTTCACCGGATTCACGGGCTGAACTGCAGTTGACTACTACTTCTGTCGTCTCTCACCAGAGTCCTCCGGTCATGACTGGAGTGAAATGAACGAAAAGGCCCGGCTTTGCTTTTTCAGCCAACAGGCGCTCTCCCTGTCGGCTCTTGCTCTCTCTCTCTCTCTCTCTCAGTCTCTCTTTACATGTCTTTAAAGGTATCTACACTGTAAAGTCAACTGTGACGTAAGGCAGACTGCAGAACACTGGCGTGACTGCGGGTAAAGAGGGAGTGCCCTGATCTCATTAGTCTTAAACCATTAAGGGTACAAGGGCCCTGGAGTAGAGGTTTTAAGACTTGACTGAGGCTTTAATCTATCAGATCATACACCACATTTTATACCATTCCCTCGCTACTATATTTTCAGTAGAAAGCTACCGATTAAAACCTTCACTCACTGCCCATATCGCAGAGCCGAGTGAACCTTTCTGCCGCCGCTCCCGTTGAAACGGTGCTTTTTCCTTTTGACACACCAGACCTGTGGACGAAGATCAACTTTACCACGGTCCATGTACTGTAGTGTTACCTGAAGAATTTGTCCAGTTAAAGGACATCGTAAAACAAGCAGTAACCAGGGGTCCTGTGAGAGGGGCCTTACTCGTTGCTAACATGCCAGGGGTTCTCTGACTTCCGTAACCTCAACAAGGGCATACAATAAAAAACAGATAGAGGTTTGGTTGGCTGGCGAAAAAACAATAGTACATTACGAACAAACCACACACCGCACAGTATGTAGGGAAAATTGCCAAACCGCACGATGGGGGAAAAAACAAAGTATCGTGTTTGCTATTTCCCATTTCCAGAATAGAGATAGACTTCCTGTAACGAAGGGCATGTAGACTCTGGGCTGGATTGAAAATGAAACTGCGTTACAGGGTAAATATCAAATTACATGAAATCCAACAATCATGTCACACTATATGCCATCCGCCTACGGACTTGAAAAAATGTTATATTGCTGGTTTCCTTCCGCCACACTGACACACTAGAATATGGGTTGACTATGAATGTGCACGTGGTTAAGGCACCACATTCAGCTGAATAATTGCTTAATGGCGACATTTAGGAGTCATTACTGCAACATATTACTGGAGTTCAGCCACAGATCGTTATGACCCAGAAGGGGAAGATCTCCCAAAGGAATTGTATAGTTATTATCTGCATCTTTCTCTATGAAATAATACCACATATAATCAAAGACAGAGTGTTATTTTATCCATGTCTTGATAGCCATTGCATGTGACCTTGCACAATTCAAGCAGCGGTAAAATAGTCTCCTTGTTCACTTTTGTTGTTCGGTTGGATCAACACGCTACAAGTAATGTCAAACATAATTGTGTATCATGTCATGAATGGAGGCACAATTCGTCCATGTACCTCTCAGAGTTGTACCCACATATGTATTCAGATAAAGCGTAAAGAATCTCAAGGTTGGAACAAATTGGGATCTAAAGACAGAGCAGCACAATGAGCTCTGGAGTTTTCAATCAATTATTTATCCAATATTTTAATGAACAGAAAGCTCAGAATGATCAAAGCTACGGTTCGATCCCCACTGTCTGTTCACTAAGACACCCTTCTATGGCTTTGATGTAGGAAGCCAACAAATGCACTTATCTCCAGATATCTCTGCCAGGCATGCATGTGGTTGCTTTGAAACCATTGGTCTGGAGAGGCATAAAGATGGAGAAAAGAGGGTCAGCGACCCAACACTACAGAGATGGATCACACGTTTCTTCTCTCCCACAACTGGAGATATACAATATACATATATACTGTAGGCTTGAAAGCAAATGCTAGTAAGTCTACTTTGGGTCACCTTTTTAAGAAGTTTCTTTGTTCAAACTTGGCTGTGTTATCACACATTTAATTGGTTGAGGAGATCTGTAACATAAGCTGTTTGTGTCGTGAAACATTGAATAATACATAAAGGGGCATAGATTAGAATCAGTAATGGAGTTGCCATTACTGTCACAAAGTGGCTAAAAAATGTGGTTAAGGAATCGAAATGAAACACATCTTCAAACATTATTGACAAGGACCGATTGTCAGCATCTAACATTGTATTCCATCACATCGAACCATAAAACGTTGGTTAACATAAAATAAACAAAAATAAACCTGTTGCATTGGGATTGTTTAATATGTTTAAAGGCAGCTTGCCTGAAATCAGATGGGAGTTGTAAAAATATGAAGTGTGTGCTCGTGTGTGCAAATTTCTGGCAGCACTAGCAGGGATATTTCCTCTCCCCATGCTGTCTAACTTATTTCTTATTTCATAAAATACTTTTTTATGCCTAAAAACAAATAAGAACACATTCATTTATTAGGCATAAAGAAAGAATATTGTTAAGTGTCCTTTGGCCTTTGAAATGATCTTTTGTATTGTGTGGGCTAAGAAACTAATTTGAACCTATTTTCATTCACAGATCTGAATAAGTGAATCATACCGCTTAAACTGTTTGAATTTTTTTTCTTTTACAACATGTCAATGTGTTTGGAAGATAAATGAAGAAAATGAAGAGACTCAGATTTTTTCTTAAATCAGCATTTCCACATGTATGGCAGCCATTTCATTCCTGTGTCAGTTCCAACAAAGGCACACCTCATTTTACTTAAGTTACTGATCAGGTGATTACCTGAAAAAAATCAAATTTAACGGGGAAAAGTATAAAAACCACTGCTGTGGTGATTACAATCCTCTTGCAATAGCTCTAGCTGGATGGCAAAAACAGTGCAAGTAGTAACTCAAAGGAAATTTGAATAAAAAAATAACTACAGCATGACCAATGAGTTGAAAAGAAAAGCCTTGACTGTGAAAAAGAAGGGTTCAGTTCTGGCTTTACTGACAAAGGGATACAGTGATGGTCAGCATGCTTCCATCCGGAACATGTCAATGACAGTTCATAAGACCATGGAGCACTTCATCAATGAGAAGCAAAGAAGCCAGGCTGAAGTTTGCAAAAGACCATAAGGGTTGGACTGTAGAGGAATGGAGTAAGGTCCTCTTCTCTGACGAGTCAAATTTACCAGATTAAGACCCTGTCATGGCCAGCCTAGTCTCTAGACCTACACCCCATTGAATTGTATCAAGTCGAAGATGGATGGTCACAAGTCATCAAACAAAGACGAGCTACTTGAATTTTTGTGCAAGGAGGGGCATAAAGTCACCCAACAGCAATGTGACAGACGTATGAAAGCTGTGATTAAAAAAGGGTTATTCCACCAAATATAGATTTTTTAACTCTTCCTAAGTTAAAATATTCATTTTTGGTTTTGAAAAATGTATATGAATTTTATTTATTTGCATTTTTTTAGGTCTCAAAACAATGCATATTTTTTTGTTATTTTTACCAGTTATTTTCTACATATAAATATTCTAAATGACAATATTTTTATTTGAATTTGGAAGTAATGTTGTCAGTTGTTTATAGAATATAATAAAAATGTTCATTGTACTCAAACACATACCTATGAATAGAAAAACCATAGAAATTGATTGTTTTGCAACATAAAAAACTCACAATAACCTGGTTGCATAAGTGTGCACACCCTTAAACTAATACTTTGTTGAAGCACCTTTTGATTTTATTACAGCACTCTGTCTTTTTGGGTCGGTGTCTATTAGCATGTCACTTCTTTTAGCATCTCTTGTGCACATCTCCTTGTGGCAATATTTGCCCACTTATTTTTGCAAAAGTTCTCAAAATTTTTCAGATGGCGTGGACATCTCCTGTGCACAGCCCTCTTCAGATTACCCCACAGATGTTCAGTTGGATTCAGGTCTGGGCTCTGGCTGGGCCATTCCAAAACGTTAATCTTCTTCTAGTGAAGCCATGCTTTTGTGAATTTGGAAGTGTTCTTTGAGTTGTGGTCATGCTGAAATGTGAACATCCTCTTCATCTTCAGCTTTCTAATTGAGGCCTGAAGCTTATGTGCCAAAATAGCCTGGTATTTGGAACTGTTAATAATTCCCTCCCCCCTGACGAAGGCCCCTGTTCCAGTTCAAGAAAAACAACCCCAAAGCATGATGCTGCCACCACCATGATTCACTGTGGATATGGTCTTATTTGTGTGATGTGCAATGTTGTTTTACGCGAAAAATACCTTTTGGAATTATGGCCAAAAAGTTCAACCTTGGTTTCATCACACCATAACACATTTTCCCACATGCTTTTAGGAGACTTAATATTTGTTTATGCAAACTTCAGCCGGGCTTGGATGTTTTTCTTTTTAAGAAAAGGCTTCCGTCTTGCCACCCTACCCCATAGCCAATTCATATGAAGAATACAGGAGATTGTTGTCACAGTATTCAGCCAATACCTGCCAGAAATTCCTGCAATTCCTTTAATGTTGCTGTAGGCTTCTTGGTAGCCTCCCTGACAAGTTTTCTTCTTGTCTTTTCATCAATTTTGGAGGGACGTCCTGTTCTTGGTAATGTCTCGGTTTGCCATATTTTCTTCACTTGATGATGACTGTCTTCATTGTGTTCCATGGTATATGGAAATTCAATTGTAACCTTCTCCTCACTGATATCTTTCAACAATGAGATCCCTCTGATGCTTTGGAAGCTCTCTGTGGACCATAGCTTTTGCTCTGGGATGCAACTAAGAAAATACTAGAACAGCTGAACTTTGTGATTAAGCAGAGTCACTTTAAATGATGGCAGGTGTGTAATGACTTGTATGAGTTTTAATGTGATTGGTTAATTCTGAACACAGCCACATCCCCATTTATAAGAGGGTGTGCATACTTATTCAACCAGGTTATTGGAAGGTTTTAATTTAAGATTTCCCCCCCTTGAAGATTTCAGTTTGTTCTTCAATGGAATTGTTCACATTATAGGTCACATTAATAGTGGAAAATGTTCTGACATGATTTATCTTTGTCTCATTCTTTTACATCACAAATACCTGGCATTTTAACAGGACTTTTTATATCCACTGTATATATATAGACATTATATATATAAATGTGTACGTGTGTGTGTGTGTGTGTGTATATGTGTGTGTATATGTACGTATGTATATGTATATATGTATGTATGTCAGCCAAACAATGTAGCAGATTCATTATTTCACGTCATAAGAAAATAAGAAAATACTGTGACCCCTAGTGGACCCACTGGCAGGTTTTGGTTGTATATATTATATCATTGTAGTTGTCCCTGAAAACAAAT
>JACXGJ010018009.1:0-10628 GCA_016801105.1 Esox niger
ACCGCCCCTCTCAGAGAACTACCGCCCCTCTCAGAGAACTACCGCCCCCTCTCAAACTATCAAGCTGCACGTACCCTCAAATTAGGAAGTTCTGTTGATATTTCTGGGACATGTATATCCTCAATGCTGCTAGGCTATTGCAGGATGTGAAAGGGTTAAGTCAGCGCGTCATCTAGCACACGCTGTGGCGATCTTCTGTTTCTGTTGTGAATGAATTAAGACCAACAGCCACCTTCATGCTGAGCCCCAAAGCCCCCACCTGACAATCTCTCCCTCTGTGACTACGGACAACAATGAGGGCTTGACTAAGTTCAAAAGAGACGCGGGCGGCCTGTAAAATGACAACCGCTTTAATTGGGCAGAGTCAATACGTTCACTGACGTTTGCAGGTACCGACTGCTTATCTTATAATATTAACCACGGGAAGCAAACAGGTTATTAAATGTCTCGCCGTTACCGAGGTTTTCAGGGCCTCTTTGGCAGACTTACCGCACACGGACCCCCGGACCAGCCGGCGGAGGTGGGGCTTCTCCGGGTGGTAGCGGTACTTGCAGCCGAACACGCTCAGGTTGGACGTATGATCCCCGAAGAAGCGCAGGTGGCGGTACCTCTCGCCGCAGCGGTAGCAGAAGTTGGTGTTGCACTGGGTGCAGTTCATGTGATCACAGCCCTCCGTCCTCTGGATGTGGATCTGGGGAGGCACGTGTCACACCCAAAACTCTATTCAACTGTTCTACCTTGGGTTCGCTTTTAGGCGGGATCCTAATAACGTTCATAACACGGAGCAATCGGTTGACTGAACCGACACAACAATTTAGCCCCCTGGCATACATTGATAAACTCCCCTGCCTGCCTCCACTGCCTGCCACTACATTGACAGCAAAGTCTGGATGGAAGGAGCGCGAGCTACCACCCTACAGCTCACTGACAGATCCTTCCAACACTGAAGTGAAAAGTAGGAGCATTGTGCTCTGCTGTGTTTTTGGCCGTTTCACTCCAGAAGGCTTCTCGCTCTGTACGAAGGGGAGAAAAAGCTGAGGTGGCTCACTAAATCTAATTTGGTATTGACTTTCTGCCCAGGACGCTGTCTTATGACTTCCTGGAATGCTTCATTTCCAGCTATTGTTTTGAGTGGACGACAGGACAAAAGATAATATCCGTCTCTTTATCTCTTTGCGTCTTAAGGTGCTGATACCCATTTCAGACGGAGGATCTTAGGAGAAAACTGGACCCATACCGAGGACAATGTCATCGCTTCAAAAAACCTGAAATAACACATCAAATCATCTTACGTTGTTGACAAAGAACACTGGAGAGAACAGCAGGCCCCATCTTGACATGCATGAAACATGACATTAGCTGAGAAACAGGACTGGCTAGAGTTCAATCACCACGTCCCTGGACAAGAGGCCATGGGACCACACGAGCCGAGCTAACAGTATCACTGTTTGGCTGGAGAACCGTCAACCACATATATCCACCAGTTGCTATGGTAACTAGTAAAGGTTCAGTGTCACCGAAGTCCCCTGGGCTTGACACGCACCTTGCACCGGGGGCACTTCTGGGCGTTCCTCTGGCCGTGTTCGATGACGCTGGCCCAGTTACGCAGAAGTCTGTCCCCCTTCCTGTAGTCCCGACACTTTAGGCCCTCGTGCCAGGGGGCATGGCATTTGAAACACCAAACGAACTGGCAATTGATGCACTGGATCTGGAGAGACATAAACACGTCATAGGGTTAGGGTTAGAATTAGGCTGGATGCTAAACTCATTTAGCCCCATTTTAACACAAGAATAGTAGCGTGGATTACTCAGATAATTCAGATATGTGGTCCTGAAATCATTTGTACCGTCTAATGTCAGGCTTGATACTTCAAACATCAGATGGCCTCTATACAGCTCGTATGTGGGCACTGACCTACTGTATTACATCGGATTTCAGAACAGTCCAGGTTCCCCACCTTGTACTTGTGCTCGGCCCTGCCGGGAGTGCGTCCTTTCAGCGATGTGAACTGGCTGCACTGGGGACAGGGTTTGGTGCTGGAGTCGATCCGACTCAGCTCCAGGAAGTACTTGTATTTGGCCACTTCCTCACTGCCCAGGTGGGACACCACCAGGCTCTCCTCAAGGTAACCACTGCACTCGGTGACGGGGCAGACGATGTCCGCTCTGCCTACCATGACCTGGGGGACACGGACAGACCACGGGGTCAACAAAGCAGCAGTGAACCTGGAAGTGCTGGATCTCTACACACAGACGCGTCATTCACCCATTCATTCAGTCAGAACCAGGCCTGACGTACTGTCACACATGCTTGGGTGGACTAGATTCTGACTCTACTCTACAGACTGCTGTGTGTCAAAATAGGACAAACAGTTACATACATCATACCACAGAACTGGTTGTAAAATATATTCAATGCATGCAGCACGTGTTGTGTAGGTTAGTGCAAAGACAAAAGTTAGAGAACCTGCACTGATGAACCTACATTTTCTAGACGGCACTACAGGCTAATTTAAATGAGGCAACATTCATCTACAAAAAAGGGTCCATGTTGTCACAGCCACATCGCACTACAACAGGGATCCTGTAGCATGTGTTGGGGGTGTCTTTCTAGATGGGGACCTTGTTCCCAGAGGATGATTCCGAGCATAGCAGAGGAGTACCAAGCATCAATAACGCCTCCTTTGACCCACACTGTTCACGTGACGTGGTTTCTGACTGGGACTTCCTGGGAAAACTGGACGGCTTCCAGGAACAACAGCAGAGTGATCCACCATTGCAAATAGGGCAAACCACAGAGTGGAAAGCCCAATAAAAAGCCCCACTGAGGCCGAAACTCCACCTCACCGTCCCCACTAACGCCACCAGCCCTCCCATCTCCGTCGCTCCCAGCCCGGCGTGTCCTCTGCAGGGTGCTCTGCCCGGGGAACGGTGCAGACAGATGGGCAGGCAGAGGGCTCCCGGAGGATTAGCACACGGCGCGGCTGAGCTGAATAATCCCCCTCCTGGCCAGGCGTGCGGCTTGCGCTGTGCGACCACGGCGATGCGGCTCTGGGCCGGCGCCAGGCAGACTCCAGCGGCCCGGTCGTTGTGACGGGCTGGACTCTAGCCCCGTGGGCTCCGTGTCGCAGCCATCAGCCATTGTCGCCCAATCGGCTCACACGTGTCTTTACGCCAGAGGTCGGGGATTGGAGCCATGGTGGCCTGAAGTGAGAGCAACAAGTGGACCGTTGTTTTCAGGTGACTAATCGAAGACTCCAAGAAAGAAAATGCTAAATGATTATCTGGGTAACAGAGGATGTCAATAATCCACTCTGTTGTTCCCCAGAGCCATGATCCTGCTTCCGTGGACCTTTCTCAGCAGCTGACTGGATGGGCCAAAATGCATTGTTTTGTCATTTCAGGCTTGATACCAATATGTCTGCTAGCCCTTTGTAAATAACCCTACAAGGGCATCATGTACTGTGTTTGTAAAGAAGGTGAATAGATGGACAGCCGGTTTAGGTACTTGGATGTGTACTGGGATGTCCCTGCTATCCTCTAAAGCTGAACAGACAAGGTGTCATCAGCTTAGGACTAGCTGGGCTAACAGGCTGATGAGATGAGACATTTCAGCAAGAGAGTTGCCACCTGTGACCGCCATACCCAGTCACAACAACATGGAGGGTCCCCCTAGGATGATTCTGACCCCACCACTAGCATGGACACTGGAGCAGTGGCAACATGTGAAAAATATTAGATAGTATTCAGACCCATTAACGTTCTCCACGTTCTGCTGGGTTATAGACTTCATTTTGTGGCCAGAAACCTGCACACAAAGACGAGGCAAAAACAAGTCTTTAGACATTTTTGCAGATTTATACAAAAAATGGTCATTACTAATGTACATTAGCATTCAGACTTTCAATTGGTACTTTGTAGAAGTGGCTTAGGCAGTGATTGTCGCTTTGAGTCTTCTTGGGTGTTCCGCTAGCAGATCTGAACGGCGGTATTTGGAGGGTCTCTTAGGTTCTTCCTCGCAGGTCCCCACCAGCTCTGCCATATCAGATGTGGTGTGTCAGTACACTGCATTCTTCAGGTCTTCCCATGGATGGTCAATCGGGTCCAAGCATGGGCTTTGGCTGGGAAATCCAAGGACCTTCACAGACATGTCCAGAAGCCACTAGTGTTGGCAGTGTGCTTTGGGCTGAAGGATTCCTCTTTACCCAGGTCTAAGTTCTTGTCCTGTCCATATGATTCTAGAACAAGGTCCTATTTGCCAGTTACTTACACTAAAGTCTGAGTAACTAAGCCCTAAACTAAGTCCTTCGAGAGCAGGGTCCCTATATTTCACTCTTTCTGTAGGCCACACAAGGTTCAGAGCCAACAGAGGTGACAAACCGTAGTCTACCACAGCCTCACTGAGAAATTAATGAGCATTCAACGGGGTGGGGGGGGCACTTTCATCCCTATTAGTTCTAATTTTAGCCCTGAACTCAGAGGACCAGAGGTGTAGGTAAACTCTATCAGGCAGAACACGTCTGTCCTCAGGCAACGTGGATCCTGAGGTAGAAAAGTCTTCTTCAGACACTCTCATTTCACACCCCAACCCTCACCCACCCAGGGCACCCACAACACAAGCCCCACTCACTCACACGCACAAACACTCATCCTTAGTGTTCAGCCTGAGGTGGCACATACAGCTTAGGTGAAGGAGTGACACACCATAAAG
Source organism: Esox niger (assembly GCA_016801105.1). Lineage (NCBI taxonomy): Eukaryota > Metazoa > Chordata > Actinopteri > Esociformes > Esocidae > Esox > Esox niger. The sequence goes on from JACXGJ010018009.1 coordinate 4,712, forward strand.
CACTTGACACCAGGATAATGGGCAGCAAGTAGCAGCAACAATGCATAGCCTAGTACCTGGGGGGAGGTTTTTATAAGCCTTTACTTAAGCTATCTACATTCATAACATTATATTTAAGGCTGTATGAAACTGCATGTGCATAGAAAATATGTTACCGGACTAGTTAGATAACCTGTTAATTACACTGTGTGTGTCAGTCATAAGATAATGGTATGACCAAGGGATTACTATTCTGTATCCATGTATGAAGCCAAGCAAATGAATGTCTCTGGCGATACCTGCAATATAGTATGATGTACAGAGAGGAAGGCCTAATCTCTGACAGAAATGACAAGCTACTGGTACAAGCAAGTCAGGCAACCTCAAACAAATCCTGTAAGAGTCAGTGTGAGGGACAAAGATGAGCTATCACATCAGATCTACTATTGAGGACAACATCCTTCCTGAAAACTGACAAGTCATAGGGTCAGAGAAACAGTGAAATCACAGATTGACCGGCAGACAACAACTTAGCAGCCTTTTCTCAGAGACCTTTATCTAACCTCATTACACTGACTAAGCCTGATAGGAGTTTCCTCTACAGCGGATGGACAGACAATATAATGAACCCTGTAATCAAAGGAAATAGGCAGTAATAATGTTGTCAACATGTCATCAACCAATTGGAAGTATTGTCAGAAGCAGACAATACAGGACTGTGAGCGCCATAAAAATCAACATGAACCTTCGGAAAGTATTCAGACCCCTTCTCCACATTTTGTCATGTTATGTTATAGACCTAATATATAACTGATTACTGATTTTATTTTTTTGCCATCAATCTACACTCAATAGTGCATCAAAATAAAGCAGAAAAGCCTTTTTTATTGCGCCAATTAATTAAATATAAAAAATGAAATATCTGATTGTAGTCAAAATAAGATATTAGGCTTTTCAAAGAAAAACGCCTACACAAGACACGATGCGTAGACTGACCTAGTGTGATTGTCATTTCCCTTCTTCTCATCTCGCAGAGTCCCACGTATTAAGAGCAGAGAAAACCACCTCCTCATATCAGGAAGGAGGATGTGCAGGCTTTTGTAATCAGGCAAGCCTCAAAGGAATACAAATAAAGGCACTAAACCCCAATGACTGTTTTAATCATGAGAGGCAAACCAGACGTCAGAACTCCTTCAAAGGAGAACAGATACAGGACTTGGGAACAAGTAGTTCTACTTAAAGGCCACATCATTCGACAAAAAGAAAAAAATTAAAAAGAAAACTTTTGGAGACTATGCACATACAGTATCAGTCAAAAGTTCAGACACACCCTTTCACTTGAATGCATACACGGGTCCAAGCTTTTGACTGGTATTGTACATATCCCCTGTGTTGTAGAGTTTTTAATGTATGAATCCCTTAAACATCACAAAGTAAAGAAGGCCTGCAGCCTTCAATACAGTTTTGAAGAAACCATGAAATCCCAATGACAATTAATATACAACTGTCATGAATTGAGCTTTCTGGTCGCGGGACTGGGGCAGAGTAGCAGTTTGAGTGCCAGGAGTAGGGAGATGAGAAGCAAAAGGAGCTCTTGAAGATGGAGACTTTTATCAGCCAACAAGGAATCTTTAAGGACACTCACACGTGGCTCCTGAATGCCTGCACACATTGCAGACACCCCCACAGCATTAAACATGCACACACAATCACACACACACACACACTCACGCACGCACGCATACACGCACATCAGGTCTCCACTGATGAGACACAGATTACCAGCCAATCTCATTCATCTTGAAAATCCCTATGCACAAGTAAAAATAAACAGAACAACACATGCATGGGATTTCAGGGAGAACCATAATTGCTACTTTGAGGCCTGAGATGCATGCTTGCACATTAGATCTCAGCTGACATGAGATGGTGTACCGGCTAAAACTGTGAAAACACCCATGCACAAGAATAAACAAAGATTACACATCAACAGTGTTTCAGGCATTTTGCTTGGCACATCCTTGCCTCAACCCTGATCTGTTACCAGTCCCTGAAGTTGAGAAGCATCCCAAGAGCATGATGCTCCCAACATCATGCTTCACCATATGGATGGTATTAGCCAGGTGATGGGCGATATCATGTTTTCACCAGTAGAATGCAATAATACTTTTTCCTCATGCTCTCAGAGTCCTCAAGGATGTCATATGTCATTCTCTCAGGAGTTGATTCCGACTAGCCTCCATCATAAAGGTCTGATTGCTGAAGAGCTGCAGAGATGGTGGTTCTTCTGGCAGGTTCTCCCATTACTGTGGAGAAACTCTGAAGCTCTATTAAGAACAGGGGTGGCTCCTGATTGGCGGTGTAGTGGGGGCATTGCCAAATGATGACATAATGTTTATATGAACAAACATGTATATTGCTCCTTTCAAGCAATCAAATATTGTTCAAAAAGCCATGATTTTATGCTCTGTTTACCATGCAGGACAAAAATAATTAATATGGTCAGTGACTGACAAGCATATGTTTGCCTCATTACATAACAAAAATGGAATATCACAATTACCGCTGCATGCAATACAATAGTGTACATAAACATCAATAAAATGGCAGATTGACTAGATCGATATCTAGAACAATAACTAGCCAACTAGGAATTCTAATTCACATTTGTTTTTGAGAAAAAACTGAGAGATTGCTTGCTTAACCAAAAGCGACCATAAACAACAACAAAGAGATTTGTATACATAATAATAGTTTCAAGCCAATGGCAAAAGACAAACATGAGCCAGCTGGATAATCTAGCTAACTACGATTACACATTTGACATCAACACAGATAGCAAAAATGGTCTGGCTTGCAGATGGCATGCCAACGGAGGTCTGACCACGGCAGCCAGCTGACAGCGTGTTGCCCAACATGGGCGGGAAAAAAAGTAATTACCAATGAGGATGCTTGCGGCGTTGTAAGTAAGAACCAATCAAAATGCGCACACATTTTCTGAATGAGTATTGCGCCGTGTGACTAGTGAGTCACAGCTATCCCAGTGATGTTACTTACCTATGGTGCATCAGCCATAAAGGTGCTAAAGGTGTCCTGCTTGAAGCTCAGAACTTCTGATGACAGTGTAGTAGGTCATTGAAAAGCTTGTTTTTAGCATTATTTTCAAACTGCAACAATCTAAACACTTTTAGCTCACTTATCAAAATATATAACACAATCCAAATAAAAAAAATTTAAAAAATTAAATTAAATAACAAAAGGGTCTCCCTAATTGGAGGTTTGCTACTGGTCAAGAGATGTAAAAATCTGAGTAATACAGTAGTATTAAACAACTATACAGTGAGGCAGCATTAAGCAGTCTCAAAAAGAAAAGCATAAGAGTGTTGTATTTTCCTTCAGTCAGAGTAGGGGGACGTTTATGGCTGAACTGGGTAGATCTGCCACTGACATGGCCTGCTCTGAGGCAGCCATTTGTTTTAGAATTTGCAAGCTTCTGTGCAGAACACCAGGAGGATTTCGGCTGCATGTCCTTGGATCTTATTTGTGTTGGTGTCTGTTGTGTTGGAGTACTTTAGCAGCGGACAGACAAAGAAGGTTTAGAGCACCAGGCAAAGGTGACTGACCATGGTTTGCTTTGGTGGTTATGTCTAGGCTGTACTTTAGATTGGCTTCATCAGTAATGCAGGGAAATGCAGGTCACAAACATAATACAGAGCACAGTCTTGTTGAGTTGAGCTTCATCTTGTTTACTTGTTTTAAGTTGGCTAGATGATTAAAATTCTGCTGTATATGGGTCTGGATCAAGTGCCATGGATTTGCTTGCATTTTATATAATCAAACAATTACAAAGGAGCTAATCGCACTGAAAAGCTCTCTCCCTTTCCACAAACCTACTGCCCACTAAAATGAGTGAAATTACTTTGACAGAGATGTTACTACAGATTAAATAAAAATGGTTTCCCAAGTGATGATTATTTTGTTGTTTTCCTGGAGCGTGGGCCCTAACATATCCTGGATATAAAAGCAAAGTATTGTACATAGTATTGTGTTTGTCTGTATTTTGTGATTTATTGTGTGTCAAACTGCGACTGAGTGTGGAATTGTTTCCACCGATGTGGCTTTTCAAAAAAACTAATGAAAAATCTAAAACCTGAAAAAAACAAAAAAACATAACGGGAGCACAACAACAACACAAAAGTACGCTAAACCAAAAGGAACCAGCAGTAACAAACCAGGCTGGACTGGATGCTACCATGACGCTGCCCTTGCCAAATATAGCTACACATTACAGCCAAGAGACATTTGCCTATTCATCGAAACAAAGACCCACGTGAATACAAAGAAGAATAGAGATGTTTCAGTCCCTATCTTGACCCCGAGACAGATAAGCCAGGAAATCACCCGGATTTGGAAGCCAAGGAACAGGCCGCAATCTGATGCTGCTTGATAACAATAACAAGATGTCTAGGTGGACAGCTGACATTGTCTTCAGACAGCTGTGGCAGAGCTCTGTGATTTCATTAGGCGCTACAGAGACAGAGCTCTGTGATTTCATTAGGCGCTACATGGACAGAGCTCTGTGATTCAGCTATCAATTATAGCCACACACCCAACCTCTGTCTCCGCCTCCGTCTTCGCTGCCGTCAGCCGGGACAAAAGGCAGTAACCCTCCCGACCCAGCCAACAAATCTCTTCAGCAGGCGAGTCAGTTCCTTCCATGATGTTGCAATGTCTTTAGTCACACTATATTTATTTCCAGTAGCTTTCCTATCCAGACCATCCAACCACAGAGACCACAAACAGTTTTAAGAATATCAGCCGTTTGCCCGCAGCAACTTTATTTACAAGCTCTGTCATCGCGGACTTAACTCAGGAAGTGGCCGAAACCCTGACACGTTCTCCTGAGTGAAATGCCTACCATATCTTTTCCCGTTAGACTCAGCGTCACGGAGGCAGGCTGACCCTGGTGAATTCCACAGCGCTGTTGCGGACTGTACCTTGTGAGAGGAGCTAGGCTCAGAAAGCAGGAAACACATGACTTCCCTAAACAAGGAAAACAATGACGGAGGCCGTCGGGCAGTCTCAGGCAGCACTTAATGATACAGTCTGATACAGCCTTTTTGGCCACCGGTTGTAAATGTGAAGCCGTGGAGCCAAAGTGTCCCCAGACAATTGGGTACTATGTTATGTATGTGGCAATTTGTGCCCCATGTCATCAGTAACACTTGCTTTCAAACCTGGAATTTTAGGGTTGACTGGGGCATAACAGGGATAAAACTTAGTGAAACAACATAACACATCCAGACCAAAACAGGAGTTTTAAAACATTGCCTTGATAATCGCAGAAGTCCCAGAATGCATCTTTAATGTCATCCCTCCTATACCTCCTTCCCATGCGACGCAGAAGGACACTGACATATAGGTTTCACAATATGAGGGTTTTCCTCCTGTTCCTGTAGCACTGTAGTAACCTACATCCCAATGGCTCTTCTCCCTTGGCTGCAGCTGGAGACGGGCCACCTGACTGGGTCTACCTCTGGTAGTGGAGTACAGCGTAATTCCAGAGCCCAATGCTCTCCCAGCAGACTGTGCCAGCAGGTGTTAATCTGTGAGGAAACTCTGAGCAAATGGTCAAATTATCCCATTCGGTTCATTTGGTAGGAAACAGCGAGCCAGCTGTCTACAGACCAACATCTGCATAACCTAGTGATATGCCAAGGAGCTGGAGAGGATTTCAAATGAACCCAAAGCTATCCACAACATTTGAGTTGTGTAAACAGAAAGTAATCATATCAGGGAGGCCTACAAGTGCGATGGTAAGAATAGGTAATATATATATATATATATATATATATATATATATATATATATATATATATATATATATATATATATATATATATATATATATATATATATATATATATATATATATATA
>JACXGJ010018010.1:0-10628 GCA_016801105.1 Esox niger
CTGTGGGGCCTGCAGCCAGGTCCCAGTCTCTCCCTGTGGGGCCTGCAGCCAGGTCCCAGTCTCTCCCTGTGGGGCCTGCAGCCAGGTCCCAGTCTCTCCCTGTGGGGCCTGCAGCCAGGTCCCAGTCTCTCCCTGTGGGGCCTGCAGCCAGGTCCCAGTCTCTCCCTGTGGGGCCTGCAGCCAGGTCCCAGTCTCTCCCGGTTCCCAGGCCCCTGCACCCAGCTCTCCCCCCCGCACCTCACATTCCCAATCACCAGATCACAATCCCAGGAATTCTAGTCAATCCTGTTTACTCACCTGTTTCGCATCAGTCCCACTATATAGTTCTGTTCAGTGTACGTTTTCCTTTGTGATACTGTATGCTCTCTGCATACTGAGCCTTTGTAACTGAGGTTTTCTGTAGTCTGTCCTACAGCGCTTGTGTGCCTTTTGGGATTACTGGATTTTGACTTTTGCTTGTAACATTGACCACTCTTTTCTGCCTGCTCCCTCTAAATAAAGTACTTTGCTCTCCGCAATAGGAACCAATCAACCGGCCTGCCTGGTAGTCCTCACGCATGCGGTCACAGAGGAATAGTCAGACAGAACAACATCACCAGATCCTGAGACCAATTTAACGTAGGCACGCATAACCAGATGGGTGACAAGGCGCGGCCTAAGAGACACTTTTTATAGGAAATTTCAACCAATTGTGTGCAGAGAAAAGGTTTGTTGCTAAGCACTCGGTCCAGGCATGACAAGTCACAATCTCCAATTGATGCCATGTGATTCGGTGCTGGACCTCTGAGAAGTGACGTCCCGGGGAATCACTGGCTGCTTGTTTATTTCTGCATTTCGAAACGTCGCTGGCGGCTCTAGTAATGTAGGTTACGCAGGTGAATCATCCGTGTGTGAGACCATGTTCACGTTTAGAGTGTTACCTTGGCTCCAGATGTATTTCTTGGTATTCAGACCTACTAATTAGATGATGGTCTCTTCCACCCAGATAAGCTCTCATGCTCACAAAATCCTTCAGGCAACCTGTCATTTACCATTTACTCAGGAATGGTTACCATCTAGCCACTCTACCACCAAGGCCTGATTGATGATGAGTTCTACAGAGGTGATTATAAAAACTTTCATGGGGAATGGAAGAAAAGTCCTAAAACGACACGTTCTCACGACACAAGACGCCGAATGCTGGGCGCTCAAGTGGATGATTCAGCTGTCAGTAGAGACACAGGTGAGAGTTCTCTCTGAGCCTGCTGCTATGAGGGGATTCTGAAGAGGGTCGCACGCGCAGTCACTTTCACCCATTCCTTTCTCAGAACTGTCTCCGTTCCTTCCTTCAAATACATTTGATGTTAATCAAATCATGAGACATATTTAAGTTGTTTTTGGCAACTGCAGACATTTCCTGACTCTAGCTTTTTCTTGGCCTCTCAGTAGAGTTCATCATTGGTTCCTTCTCTGTGGTAGAGCAGAGGGCATTGGGCTTCCTCTTCCTACTGACTATGCCTTGTTGTTGACACAGTACACAAACTTATCCATAAAAAAAAAAGTGTCTTGCGTGTTTAGGTGTTGTCTGTGGTTGGTGATGTACAGCAATGATCATAGAACTACTGAAGACTCGAGGCTTCACCTGCATCTCAGGAAGAAATAAAACACAAGAGGTTAGTATTACACTGCTTCATTGCAAATCCAACAACGTTTTGTCTCATAATTGTCTGTACATGGTTATGAACTCCATGTACTCCATAGTATGTTAACACACAACTCCTTTCCCACTATAATCCTTAATTTCAGCCTGAGGTTAACACCAGTATCTAGAGCTAAAGTACAAAGCTGCAAATTGCAATAACAGAGTTTAATGGGTATCAAAATCTGACAAATAAGCATCAGTTTCTCTCCCTCAGGTGGTCGACTACATCATTACAGGCTACAGATTAACTGTTTCCAGTGTGCGTTGCTTATTGTAAGTATCACCATGAGGGCAATGAGACCGTTCTGAATACATGGAATACATTATAAAATATTTATTGGAATTGCTGTATGCATCAATGGATCAATAACTGTTCTATCGACAGGTTGTTGGAGGATAAACGTTCAGACATTCAACTGCTGCTTCTAATCAGTATACAAAATATCAGCACGTTTTAATTCAGTGTTTGTCTAACAAGTAAATGTTAACATTTGTATTCCAATGGATATAATATAATGACTGGACAACAGGAGACCAGCAGCTCTAGGCATTGGGAGTTCACCAATTTGGCCAGCAACCTCCGGGAGAGAACCAGCGAACAGAAAACAGAGGTGAAAAGGACTCAGCGAGCGGCAGCGGGAAAAGCACAGCGCCGCCCTTTTACACTTGCCTCTCGACAGGGCCGATGGGAGGCTCTTAAAAGTAGGTAGAGGTGTAAGGACCATTTAAACCTTTAACTTGCTGGATGTACTTTCTCTCTCGGTCTCTCAAGACTCAAATACAATGTGCGGATGCCTGTAATAGTTTTGGTGACACATTCTGAAAAACCCAGTTGTTACCAGTGTCAACCTCTTTCAATATGCATGTTGTGCAGACACAATGAAATGCTGCAGTTCAGCACAAAGACGAAGACAGATTAAACAAAGACACACTCAACATATATTACATAGACAATTATTTAACAACAGACTAGATTAGGCATTGGTCTGCATAAAATTGACTTCTGGCTGATTGTTTTATTGTCCCTGTATAAAAGCATTCAGAATAATTAGAAGTATTAGTAACAATAATATGGCCCAAAAGTAATGCTTCAACTTTAGTCCACCTAATTTCAAATGTTCATCCACAGTGTTTACAAATAGTGGTGGTCACTGAACACAGGTCAAAGCCATTTGAGTAAGTTTAATGTATTTCAACAATTCCCTTGTTCAGGCCTAATTTAGTCCTAATTATTAATTAGGTCTGCCAGATGAAGTTGGTTTTCTATATGTTTGCTGGATTATACTTAGAGTAAAATATGAATAAATTGTACTATGGAATAAGAACATTTCCACCACCAACATTTCAACCATAATTTTGGTATGGTGTCGCGCATTGGTTGGTGTCATGTCCTGGTAGGGATAATTTTTTGGTTGGTGTTGTGTATTGATTGGTCGTGTGTTATGTAATGTTGTGTTGGGCATTGGTTGGTTTTAGGTATTGAGTGGCGGTGTGTTGTTCTGTGAATTTGTTGGTGTCATCTTGGTTGCTTTTGTATATTGCTTAGTGTTGTGTATAGGCTGGGTGTGGCGTTTAGGCTGGTGTGGTGTTGCATATTGGGGTGGCGTTGCATATTGGTTTGGCGTTCAGGCTGGTGTGGTGTTGCATATTGGTGTGGTGTTTAGGCTGGTGTGGTGTTTAGGCTGGTGTGGTGTTTAGGCTGGTGTGGTGTTTAGGCTGGTGTGGTGTTTAGGCTGGTGTGGTGTTTAGGCTGGTGTGGTGTTGTGTTGTATGCTGGTTGGCTCTTTTTTTGTGGTGCTGTGTTGTATCTGCTGTGTTTGGAGAGTGTTGGTCTATAATGTGGTTTGCTGTCTGGTTGAGTAGAAGTGAAGGGGGTCCTTTAAGTGCTGTCTAAAAGGAAGACAGTCTCCCTCTGGGTCTCTAAACTACTGAAATTTTTTTTATGAATTTAGTTTCCTATGTGCTAGTTTCACACATCAGACATACCATTGTATTTGCACAGTTCAGTATTTGAACATATTTAGCAACATACACATTTAGAAAAAAAACACTGCAACCACAATGGCTACTGTTATTTTCTCAACTTCCTGTACGGTAATCACCTATAGCAGTTAGGCAGACCAAAATACACACCGACAGAAATATACACAGAGACAGAGACCAGGTAGAGCCAAGAATATCTTTTGAACCTAAGAGTAACATTCAGTAGACTTATAGTAGACCAATATAAAAAAGAAAGCATTAGCCATCGTTGAATATGTCTGAGCCCGTTTATGGAAACATACCTATGAACAGCGAGGTTAAGAGTAACAGAGAATGGATGGCGAGGTTGATGGCTATCAACTTCAATTCAGACAACCCGAGACATGGAAACAGCAGAACCAGAACACATCAGACAGAAGACACTCAACCACATAATGTACCAAGAGACCTGAGCTCAGGTAACACAAACCACATAAACAGACACACAAGTTCAGATTTTTACCTTTTTTGGGAAGCAACAACCAATCTTCATTTTAAAACATGTACAGTTAGGTCTGGATATAATTGGATACGGACACAAGTTTTGCCTTGTCCGTTTAATTCAAGGTACAATTAAATAATAAATATGGGCTAAAGTTCAGTCTCTCTGCTTTAAAAGGTATTCACTTTCAAAATGCAGAAAGGGTATAGGAATTATAGCTCTTTGAAGGGGACATGGCCTCCTTTTCAAGGGAGCAAAATAAATAGGATAATTGACTCAAAAGCGGTTTCATGCACAGGTGTGGGTTATTCCTTCGTTATTTCAACATAAATCGAGGTCTGGAGTAGATTCCAAGTGTGGCACATTTGCTTTTGGGAGCTGTTTGCTTTGAACTTAAAACATGCGGTCAAAGGAGCTCTCAAAGCAAATAAAACAAGCCATACTTAGACTGCAAAAAAATCCATCAGAAAGATGGCAGGAACATTAGGCAGAGCTGTGTTCGAGACCACCTAAGGTGAGACCAAGTCGAGACCAGGACCAAAACAAATAGAGTCCGAGTCAAGTCCAAAGGGAGACGAGTACGAGACCCAAACAGCAGGGAAAGGGTCTGAGTCAGGACCGAGACCAGAACAAGTCCAATTCGAGACAGTGCTTACAGATGTGTCAGATCTTCACCATAAGACCCTCAGATTGTATGGTATTTTTGTATTTATATTACGGAAGTATGGTATATTTCTAGAGAATGCTGAATTAGCAGCAGGTTAAAATTACAGAAAAAACTAATTGAGAGTAATTGAAAATCTGCTTACTTTAACTACATTTGCATAGAAAAACCTATTCAGGTTATTTCCATTGGTCTTCTGACAAGTCATATCCTAACAGCTGATTTCACTGACATTATCCCGAGTGTGCAAAGAATGAAGTACATGCACAGGTTCAAACACTAGCTATGATGAGCCAAAGGCAGAACGGGATATGGTGTCTGGAAGAAATACAGGGCCTGTAACCAAGTTAGGAATTGGGGGGACTGAGTCAGAGGCAGATGTGTGACTTCCTGTGTTTGCATATGCACATTTCTTTTTAGGTACTAATAGTAAAGATATGTAGAAAATTAAAAAAAACTGTTACATCCTGTCCATCTCAAATGCATCAAATGAATGATGTCCATAAAAATTCATGGAGCTCAATGAAGTGAAATATTAACAACATGAAAATTAACCAGTGCATACCTTTAACTCTTGTGTGAGAATGATCCAGACACATTCTATGCCCTAACTGAAACTCTACAGGTAACATTATCAAAACACTATTTTTACAATCTTCTATTTATTTCTATATTTGGCCTACTTGACAATCAGATTTTCTGAATTATACAAAATATACTATTAGCTTTATATCAACTATGTTTTTGTAGACTGTTTTTGTAGCAAGTGTTAGTTTTGTAGAATTTAATCACGTGCATAACTTAGTCTAATGGAAAACGATATATTTTAGGCCAGAGATCTTCAAAATAGACCATCTGTAACACAGTGCACCATAACACACTTAAAACTAAACAGATCCAGAGGTCGTCAAAATAGACCATCTGTAACACAGTGCACCATAACACACAAACTAAACAGATCCAGAGGGCGATTCTGAAGAATCCTTTTTATCACTCACATCAGCATTCACCGAACTGTACCTCATCTCTCTGACTCTCTACTTCTGGTTCAGACTCACTTTGCTAATTGAGTGAAATAATACAAAATCAGCCATAGTGGAATTTCCCATTAAATAGACTTTTGAGCTCTATTACTGCCAAGGTGGTCTCCTTCATTACATAACAAAGAATCTATTACTCTAATAATGCCTAACGTGTCCAGCCATTTTTTTGCTAAGTTTCAGATCTCAGCTGCTGTCTTTTTCTTGTTCATAATCCGTCATGAACTGCGGCAAAATAATATATGCCATCCCAAATCAAAGAAAGGGACTACAATTATAAAGGAAAAAAAATACATTTTCAGAGCATACTAAGATAGCATGTTCAATTTGTTCTCTGAATGCTGGCTAACTCACAGCTGGGATGGATAAGAGATCTGACAAACTTGCCAATAACTGGTAATTTTCCAGCAAGACTAGCTACTGTAGCGATTTACTGAGGCTTCTGCGCTGTAGGCTGTTCTAGCTAGACTGTTCAGGATATTAGCGGTCACTATGCTTGTCAAAAGTTCATCCATCCCAGTTGTATTGTATTCCAATCGAAGTTAGAACAAACAATACTAGTCAAAATTCAAGCAAAATGAGCAAGCACTTTTTCATTATCTTAATGATAAAGGTAAGTTAGTTGAAAAGTGGATATTTACCATCCATAGATATCCATCTATCTATATATACAGTGGGTTTTAATATATATAATTGTATGATTTTGTATTATTTAAAATCATACAATGTGATTTTCTGGATTTTTGTTTTTGATTCAGTCTCTCACAGTTGAAATGTACCTATTGTAAGAATTACAGACCTCTAAATGCTTTGTAAGTAGGAAAACCTGCAAAATCAGCTGTGTATCAAATACTTGTTCTCCCCACTGTATACGGCGACGTCAGGTCTGTCAGATCGGATCTCCAGCCTCAAATTCACTCAGAGGACTCCGGTACAATGATAAAGGGTAAAGCATGACATGGACTTCAAGAGAGATCAGTTTAATTCATAAAAGGGAAATGGGATGGATTTGAAAACTGTGTTGATCAGGCTTTGCAGGGGAGACAGACACACGCCAACATTCACAATGATAAATTATTGGCAGGACTTATTTGGATAATTTTGGGCCGATTATTATGAGGCCGGTCTTGACCGGTCTTGGGAAGAATTTACGAGCCCTCACAGTCCAAGACCAAGTCAAGACCGAGTACAAATGCGACCGACACTGCTGTTGAAACCAGACTCAAGCTCAAAACTGGCCACGAGTACTACAGTGATGACATTAGAAGTGGCCCAATCAACAGTGTGGTACATTCTGAGAAAAATTAGATAAAACTGGCGTTTGCAACACAAAAAGGCCTAGACGTCCACGGAAGACAACCGTGGGGGATGATCGCAGGATCCTTTCCATGGAAAAACCCTTCACAACATGTGAAAACACTGTCCACGGGGTAGGCATATCATTATTCAAGTCAACCATAAAGAGAAGACTTAACGAGAGCAAATACAAGAGGGTTTACCACAAGGTGCAAATCATTCATAAGCCTCGAACAGAAAGGCCAGATTTTGCCAAAAACATCATACATTTCACTTGCTGAAGACAAAACTTAAGGCAGAAAGACCCACAGTCAAATAACTTGAAACAGCTGCAGTAAAGGCCTGGCAAAGCATTAAAAAAAGGAAACCCAACATTTGGTGATGTCCATGGAGAAAGGATTAAAAATGACAATTTAATTTATGATTGTGTTATTTTGTCCTGTTACATTTGAGCCCCTGAAATAAGGGGGACTGTATGAAAATAGTTGCAATTCCAAAACATTTCATACGATATTTTTGTTCAAACCCTTGAATTAAAGCTCAAAGTCTACACTTTAAATGCATGTCGGTTGTTTCATTTCAAATCCATTGTGGTGGCGTACAGAGCAAGAATAATGAAAATTGTGTCAGTGTACAAATATTCATGGACTGAACTGTAGCTTGAAGTGATCATTTGTGACCACTATGTCGTTTCCTTTCTTTACTATACTTTTGAGGAATTCTGACTGTCTTTATGAATTTACTGTGAACAAACACATTATTTTATGTCTCCACAGAGACTGACACTTCAAGGATGAGATCCATAGTTGCTGCAGTGTGTCTGGGGCTGCTGTGTGTTCTACTGATGGGGATCATAGTCCTGTCTGTCTACAGTGAGTTCCTGTCATATGGCCATTGATTATCATAAAGTTTGAAGATGTGCTGTTACAGGACAATCTAATTAGCTGATAACATTGTGTTTATAATTTGCAGATAATAAAACCATTAAAGATTCTCAGGTGGAAATGAAAAAGTTGTCACTTAGTTTTAGCCTTTACAAGACTAACGCAACTGCAGAGACAGACCAGCTACTGACCAGCAACAACAACCTGGCTAAAGAGAAACACCAGCTACAGACCCGCTACAACAAGCAGACTGAAGAGATACGCCAGCTACAGACCAGCTACAACAAGCAGGCTGAAGAGATACGCCAGCTACAGACCAGCTACAACAAGCAGGCTGAAGAGAGAGAGATCAGCTACAGACCAGCTACAACAACCTGGCTGAAGAGAGAGAGAGAGAGATCAGCTACAGACCAGCTACAACAACCTGAGAAGAGAGAGATCATCTAAAATGTTGTATGTAGCCTTTTTCCTGACAATTCCATAAAATAGCCTGCCAACGATCCTGATCAAATGCGATCAGAAGCGTTCTTTCATGTGTTACTTTGTGTTTGTTATGTAGCAAACATTAATGAGATATACTAATGGTAAAGGACAAAAATCACGTTCTGGAGAGGCATCAAGTGTCATCACCACCCCCAGACACACACCCACACCTCCTTTGTTGTCACATTTTACATTTGGGATTATTAAAATACTAACCTGTATACCTTATTACACATGCAAAGGTACAACAGAAATGAATAGAAATGTGAAATGTTCACATTCACTCCCAGACAAGTCAATGCATTTTACTGGCAACCATTTTGTGTATTTCAGATACATTTTAAATCAGATCAATTCCAAAGTATTTAGATCATATCTCTCACCTGATAAGAGATCCTGATAAATCAATTAAGATATTCAGAGTTACTACATTGTGTCTGAGGCTGCTGTGTATTCTCCTACTGACTGGGATTATTGTCCTGTCTTTCGACTTTTCCTATTATATTCGCAACCACCGAGAGAGACCAGCTACAGACAATACTGTCTGTGGTAGGTAAGATATAAATTGTGATTGCTTGGCTGTCCTGTCATCAGGACAGCCAAGAACGGCAGCTAATCAACTCTCCGGCCGTTGCTGAAAATATGAAAATGTTCTTAGAATACTTACCTGGTTAAATAATGGTTCAAAATTTAAAATTAACATTCAGTGCTAATCTACTGATAACCGGTGCATCTAAATGCATGCATGCAGAGAATGTATAGAGATTATATAACAAACAGGTCTACCTGTTTCTATATATAACAATGGACTATATTTGCACACTCACTTTTCAACTGAGAAACATTGTCAAGAGGGATGGAGATATTTCAGGTCCAGTTTGTACTTCCTCTCTACTGAGAAGAAAACCTGTGAGGAGCGCAGACAGGACTGCCAGAGGAGAAATGCAGACCTGGTGATCATAAACAGTGAAGAGGAACCGGTGAGAGTCAGAAAGAGCAGTGTGTGTTAGACAGTAGTTGCAGTACACGTCATTAACCTGCTTTATACAAAGGTTATTCATTTTATATATGATTCTTTCAGGTTTTTTTTTCTTAGCGCTTCTCAGTTGTTCTACGGATTGTCAACAATACAATAATAATGAATTAAGGCTATTTCCTGATTATGCTTTGGCAATGTTCATTATTGCATTATGCGAATGAAATAATTTTCATGAATATGAAAGAGAACTGGAGAGAACTGAGGAGAAAGACAGGAGGGTGGAACTAAAAGAATGTCCTCTATTAAAACATATATTTCTCTTTGGCTTTAAAGCAAATGTCTGGATTGGTTTGACTGACAAATATGAAGAGTGAACATGGAAATGGGTGGATGGTACAGATCTAACCACAGGGTGAGAGATTTAAACATCTGCATGTTATTTAGAAACTTTAGTTACAAAAATGTATTTAAATTATGTTTATGTGCATACGCACAAAAATATTGGGATTTATAAAACAGTGCGCACACATATCCCACGCCAGTTCTTTTATAAATCACAACCCACTTGAAAGTAAGCCAAAGCATGCATGGAGGACCGCAAAAATCTCACGTGTATTTAGGGTTTTAGAAATGCTAAAGATTGCGTTGGAACTGGCGTACACATTATTTTGTGCATATGCAACGTTTATAAATGAGGCCCCTGGTTGTGACAAAAACGTTTATAAAAATTATGAATTGCTTCCAATTTTTAATAAACATGTTTCCAATCTGTATAACATGGAATGATATCCGCTGTGAGGCAGAAATGTGAAAAAGCAGCATAACATTAACCTCTTTTTTTTCACAATAAAATAAATGAATAGACCTTCAGTATTATGAGGTCCAGCAGTCTCTTCCGGTCTTCAGTAGCTCTATGATCAAACCATCGCCAGACACACACAATGAATAAGACAAAACAACCCTTAACACACAGCCTAACATGTATATTTTGACTTTCAGATTACAGCAGCATACATTTGAAATCTCTGGGTCCCCTTCCCTGATGATTGTCACCAGGACCTCAATGTTAGGAGGCTTCGCAAACTGGCCAGTTGAATGTATACAGGTTCTATGAATGTATGGAAACTTGCATGTGTC
>JACXGJ010018011.1:0-10627 GCA_016801105.1 Esox niger
TCACCCTTCCCAGTGTATTCATGCTCCAATGTCCTCTTTTCCCAAGCGCCGTGCCCCCAAGACAGCTTTCAGAGTAGTGGACCATTTTCTGTAAAAATAAAATAAAACAGATCGAATGCACTTACTGCACACAGCAAATGTTATTGTACCCCCCCCCCCCCCCGAAGGCATGACCTTCCCTTCTAATACCAATTACATCAAGAGCTAATAAAACACAGATTATGTGGCTTCTCAATGTCGACTTTTAAAGGCTGTAAGCACCAGGAGATTCAGTGAGGACAATACCGTCCTCAGGGACGACCAACAGAAATAATATGAAATTACTATCCCTCATATTCCATTACAAAAAAGTAACAACAAACATGTGATCTTCACAGCTATAACTTATCTCCTAAATGATTTAGTTTCAGAAATTGGTTTGCATTCCAATTAAGCCTATTGATGTCAGACTTGTCGAGGTTGACTAATTAATTTGGCCAAATGTAATTCCAGATTAATCATCATAGCTATGCATTAGTGAAACATCTTTGCTTGAGTTGGCGGGGCTGAGATTGAGTTACAGACTACATTTCTGCTTTCACTTTTGAAGATAAGCTGATGCGAGGAACATTCAACAAAGTTCCCTGAAAACTGTACTAGATTCTCAATGCAGAATGACTTTACTCTGACGCACCGTTATATACACACATTACTAGTATATAATCAGCCTACGTATTGAACACTGCTACGAATCAAGATGATGCCATGAATTATATTGATAAACTATAAGATATCACATTCATTTCTCATCAGTACAAGCATGATTGAAATTGGCTTCCAGACATGAAGGCAAGATACACACATAAAGCACATCCACTCATAAGCACCAGCCCATACACAGTGAATCAAAAGAGAAAATAATGTAAGTAAGCCAGCAACAAGCCCCCTGATTTAATCCGTTTTAAAATGGAAAGAGAAAAATATTTTTTGTCTCTCTGTGAAAACTGAATTCAGCAGAATGTTATTGGAATATGAAAGCTATTTCTCAGGTGCAGGTTGCATCCACATGCATTACAGCAGCTGTTGCTAGAGTTTAGAACAGTGTACCACATAACCCTATTATCCAGCCAGGGGGTCCACCAAATTAGATTGTGACGACCTGCCAGCACAGCAACTGGAAATGTCGACATTGATGTTATTTAGGCTTCTGAGAGGCTCCTGATTGGATTTATTGGGTTATTACAAATCTGAACCTGTCATTTTCGCTTTCGCTCTGAGACTTGACTTCAGGAGATTGCCTTGTGCGCAATTATTGCAAAGGAGATAAAAATCCAGCACGTAAAAACTCCTGTGTCAGCCGTTTTACCTAACTGGCAAGAGTATTCAGGTCTTTGATGATCAATGGCATCTAATCTCATGGAAATCTCACACATGATTGACACTATGGACCATATCACCTATGGTGTTTCCCGTTCTCTCTGAACTGACACTTTCACTAACCTCATTTAGACACTCGTACATATTTAGTCAATCTAAACTGTGTGAACACGACAGCCGCCGCCTTTGTGAGAGAGTTCCCTGAAGACGGGCTGTGCTGCAGCCCAGTGGTCCTTTCAACCCCCGCATAGATATCTAGATGTTCGGTCGTTGTTTTTGCTTAAAGAAGCCAGAACGAATGTCCCCTTTCTCCCTTTCTTCATCTTACGGGAAATCTGCTTAGTGGCAGTAAAAGCACACCTACTTCCTGCTTTCCAATTAAATCAAGATGTATTTGCCTTTCAAAGCCTCACCTTCCTCTCTTCCCCATTGGAATAATTGATGGAACCCTCTGGCCTATGATGTATGACTTCCAACCCGGAGATGAATAGGAAGATGAATGCATTGCCCTGCGAGGGTTACTGAGGTAGTGCAAGGAGTGCTGACATAGTGACAAATACACTGACCATGGCACCGACCTGCCTAAATCAGCAAGGGAGGGTGGCAAACACTCAACAGCATCGCCAGGCATTTCCCCATAACCTCACACTTGTCCCATGGACTATTAGCTAAGTTAGAAATTAAATGCCAGGCGCGGTATATTCAAAGCTTCAGTCGTGAAGGACGCGCAGGGATCAACTCTTAGGACTTGATTTACTTAGTAAATGCTGATAAAGGAGAATAGCTAGTATAAAACTTTTAGATAACTTGGGAAAAAAATCAATATTACTGCGTAGGATTTCAGCTGGTATTGGATAGGGAATTCCCACCATTGTGAAATCTAAATGACACCAGCAATGAATCACTCAGACATTGGCATTTACAGTATCTTTTTCTCAGTGAAATTAGGTCATCATTTCAGCCACTTTTGGCCACTGGGATTTTTCTTGATGAGACTTTGAAACTGGTCAGGCCTGTTCATTTTTCTGACTATTCTGCATTAGAAAAGGCCACATATCACAGCAGAGTACAAAACCAGGAGAATCAATGTACCTGAGAGGACCCCAGCGGTGCACCTCCCACTGTAAAATTGTATGCTACTGTGTGAGATCCACTCTAATAGCACTGCAGCTGTAGGACTATTACAGCATTACAGGCCACATCCCAAAAGGTGCCCTTTCCCATTCCTAGTGTGGGTGAATAAGCAGGGGATAGGGTGTGCTTCGGGATACAAACAGGGTACAGTGCAGCGGTGATGGGAACCTGTGCTGTAGCTCCCCTCCAGCCCACGGCGACCGCTGAATAAAACGATTTGTGCTCATCTGAGGAACTAGGCCCAGGGATGCGATGACAGCAGAAGATCCATTCATATTACACTTTTCTAATATGCTCCGAAGTTTCCAATAAACGTCTAATTTTAACTGACGCCATACTGCCTTTGTTGATTGTCCATTACCTTGGAAATAACCTTGGAAATCTGATTTGGACTGAGACGCCCTGTGTCTAAGATCTTTGACGAGCAAAATTAACATTACAAATATGCAAATCCAAAGATGAAAGGTGAGGGCTTTTCCCGCAAAACATTGAATTGATGAATGTTGTTTTGTCGCAGCACTGGACACATTGGGCCAGTTGAATCCAAACATAATTCAATAATACCAATAAAACCATAATTCCAAATGTACTCTAATGCCGAATGGGTTCTCATTACAACATCCCTACGTGTGAAGTTTACACAATTTCATTATCTTTTCTTTCCAAATGCCAGAGAGTAAATTGTCCCTCTGAAAATTTGATTGTGCTTTAAAGGCCCTGATGGCCAATGCTGCAATGGCTATTGTATGACAGTTCAGTGTGATTGTATGTTCACAGCTTCAACATTTTCCCAATACCGGCTCCTGGTTGAATTTAAAACTATATATTTAGAGCAACAAATAACCCAGAAATTAAACAGAGTATTCCAATTTCCAGGAAAAATGATCGAAAGGGATTTTTCAAACATTGAATAACCCCAAATGTGAAATATTCTGTTAAGCTCCCCCTGCAGTAATGTTGAGTTGGCCAGGTGAATGTTAAAACACGCCAAGATCAGCTGCCAATGGTGAATGGAATGAACATGTTAATGCCGGAATCATTTGTTTGAAGCAGAAATGTTTCTTGCCCTGTCTTAATAAGAGTGATTCATGCTGAATCGTGTATTCTTTGTATTCTGTCCAAAGGCACCATGTGCTTTGCTTGTAGCGTGAAGCAATAGAAAGAATTCAGATCTGAAGGCTAATGAATTCTGACAGGAGTGGCACCATCCAAATCATCCTCTTTCCTCATGAACAATGATTTTGTTAATATCATCCACCATTTCCTTCCAGTTCATTATTTATTTGGATGATCTGCCTGGTTGCACAGTATACTCTGGGATTTCAAGGAAAGGAATAGACGAAAGGGGTTTGGACACCGTCACACATGATTAAAATGGTGGTTGAAGCATGCATCTAAACAAAATCCATATAAGTACAGGTGTCAAGAAGGAAACTCATTTACTGTATAAAGACATGAAATTCCAGATTTTCTTAGATTAAATCAATTCTATTAGCACTTAAAAGTTAAGTCAGCTTTCAGCATCACCAGCAGAACTGAATGAGGTGTATACTGAAAGTGACAGGAGGTGCCAAATTCAAAACGATATTCAAATAGAAACTAATCAGTACCACAAATTATTTGAAATTACCAGGGAGAAATTGTTGTTGTAGTCTGTCTTCACAAACGGAGACCTCATCTTTCAAGTGATGCAGCTGTCTGAATGTGCCTTTTTATACTAACAAGCTGACCACCACAGTCTTGGTTTGTGCCTTGTTGGGGAAGCCCAACAAGCAATGCAAATTGGCCCCCGTGCCATACTGTGCCTACGTGAGAGTGCCCTCAAGTCAGTGAACCAGGTGACTTCCTTATTGGAAGAGCATTTATGGAAAAAGTTAATAGCTTGAAACATCTGTGAGAAAGGCTTGCAGTAATATTCAACTACAGAGAATTTGAGATTTAATCTGTCATCAAAATCTGTGACCAAGTCGACCCAAGCTCAATTAACTGAAGCCCGAGCTTCTGTCCAACATCACAGGAATAAATTCTGGACCTCTACATTTGCTGTTTCGTCAACGTGACAGAGTCTACAGCAGGCAAGGTGAGGAGAACCAGGGAACTAGCATTATATAAGTGAAGAGGGGGGAAAATATATACAGTATAAATCAACAACTGCTATGGATTTGGGGATGATAAAACAACCATAGCCGATGCATCCTCAGAAATCTCACAGATGCTGCTGAATCTGTTGCCTGTGCTGTTTGATTTAGCCATACAAACACATTATCCATCATTATGATTATGTATTCAGCATTGTTCACACTGTAAAAAAAGGTCCCAAGAATGTTTATTGCAAGGCCACAACAACAAAATCAGCTGCATCTCAAAAACATAATTTGTTTTGGAAAAGTAATTCTAATCATTAAGTGATACCTATATATATTCTAGATTAATTGTACATAAAGTGAAAAATGTCAAGCCCTTTTTTTCACGGAAATCAAAAATCCAGTATCTCAAAATATTAGAATAAAATATTTAAAATAGAGTAATGTTGAAGAGCTCTAATCAGCGAATTAACTCAAAAAACCTGCAAAGGTTTCCTAAGTGTGTTAATTTATGCACTCAATACTTGGTCGGGGCTCCTTTTGCACAGATTACTGCATCAATGCGGCGTGGCATGGAGGCAATCAGCCTTTGGCACTGCTGAGGTGTTATGGAAGCCCAGGGTGCTTTGATAGCAGCCTTCAGGTTGTCTGTGTTGTTGGGTCTGGTGTATCTCATTTTCCTCTTGACAATACCCCATGGATTCTCTATGGGGTTCAGGTCAGGCAAGTTGGCTGGCCAATCAAGTACAGTAATACCATGGGCAGCAAACCAGTTACCAGTCGTTTTGGCACTGCGGGCAGGTGCCAAGTCCTGCTGGAAAAGGAAATCAGCATCTCCATAAAGCTTGTGAGCAGATGGAAGCATGAAGTGGTATAACATCTTCTGCTAGATGGCTGCATTGACTCTGGACTTCATAAAACACAGTGGACCAACACTAACAGATGACAGGGCACCCCAAATCATCACAGACTGGAAACTTCACACTGGACTTCAATCAACTTGGATTCTGTGACTCTGGGACCTTCCAAATGAAATGCATAATGTACTTTCATCTGAAGAGAGGACTTCAGAGGACTTCAACAGTTAAGTTATTTTCTCTTCTCGCAGGTAAGACGCTTCTGACGTCTCTGGTTCAGGAGTGGCTTGACACTTGGAATGAAATTTGTAGCCCATTTCCTGGACACATCTGTGCGTGGTGGCTCTTGATGCACTGACTCCAGCCTGAGTCCACTCCTTGGGAAGATCCCCCATGTTCTTGAAACGGCTTTGTTTGACAACCCTCTCAGGGGCTGCTGTCAACCCTGTTGCTTGTGCACCTTTTCCTACCACACTTTTCCCTTCCAGTCACCTTTTAACAAATATGCTTTGATACAGCACTCTGCAAACAGCCAGCACTTTCAGCAATGACCATCTTTGGCTTACCCTCCTCATGGAGGTTGTGAATGAGTGTCGTCTGGACAATTGACAAGTCTGCAGTGATTGTTGTTCCCCATGATTGTGGTTGTGTGTAATGAAAGCTCAGGTAATTAATTAGCTGGTTAGAGCTTTTCTCAGGTCGACATTGCTGTATTGTAAATATTTTATTCTAATATTTTGAAATACTGGATTTTTTATTTCCTTGAGCTGTAAGCAGTAGTCATCACAAACTGAAAAAAGGGCTTGACATTTTTCACTTTATGTGCAATTAATCTAGAATATATAAAGGTGTCACTTTAAGATTAGAATTACAAAAAATAAGAACATTTCCCCCCAAAAATATGTTTTGGAGATGCAGCTGTTTGTGTTGTTGTGGACTTGCAATAAACATTCTTGGGACCTTTTTTACAGTGTGAACAATGCGGAATACATAATCATAAATTTTGAGATACTGGTTTTTTGAATGGCTGTAAGCCATATTCCTCAAGGCTTGAAATGTTTCATGTGCAATCAATCTAGAACATATGAGGGTGTTACTTTTTTATTTTAATTGCAGAAAAAATATTTTGAGATGCGCCTGTATAGGTTGTAAAGCATCTCTTGTAGATAATTGTTATTAAAATGTTTGTGCATAACAAGGATGATTTTCTTAACATTTAATTGCAAATAATTACTTAATCAACATTACATTTATTAATCTTCTGCACAAATAGTTTTTGATGAACAACTGTTAATTATTTTGCAGATTGTGAATTACAATGATATTGTGCTTTGTTGCAACATGTGCGACAAATGTGACGCAGACCACATTTTTTGGCCACTGGTTGTAAAAATGGCACTGTTAAGCCAAAAATATTCCCAGAAAAGTGCAGGGTTTTTCCTGTATTCAAGGCTTCGGCCTTCCCCAAATCTCACACTGCCGCTGTGTGTCGGTATTGTAAAACATGGTTTTGCCGTATATAAATAAAAATCTGCAAAAACCTGGAGCAAATGTGATGGTAGGAGGAAAGTTTTTCCAAACTGGCAGTTTTGCCAGATGGAGAAGGTTCCTCCACAAATTGGGAGGAACTTTAATGGTCTTGGGTGAGTCGATTTAATATCGGCAAGTATAGAAAAAATGGTGTTTCAGCATTTTGGATCAGTGCAAGCATCAGAGCCAAGTACAGCTGAATGGAATCAAGAGGGATAAACATTATGTGGCTTTAAGGCAAAGATGGAGAAAAAACAATGTGACAAGGCTGTAATATATACAGGCCTGTTGCATTTTTTATGCACATCAAATGAAGAGGGAATATAACATAACAACAAAAACAGACAACAATATCAACTGTGATTAATTATAAAGCTGATGAGTTATTTCATAAGTTTTATGTGATTCCTCAATGCTCTAATAAACATAAAGCCAGTGGTTTTGACACAAAATGGCTTTATGGGTTTTGGGTGGCTCAGACAAAATGAAGAGGGATTGCTCTGTATGCTAGAATCATTGTGGAGCCAATGTGATTGGGGGCTTAGTAAAACAATCAAGCAGAAACTAAAGGCTGCATGAACAAAAATCCTATAAAACGAGTCCAAAAAATATAAAATGTCTATATAATGGTTGAAGTTAGGAAGGACATTGTAGCGTGCATCATCCGCTCAACTGGACATGGACAACAGGGCAGATTTAACACAATAGTTGTCTTTTTATATAAAGTCCAATGCTCAAAACAATGAAGACAACACTTAAATCAAATATTGGTTCTCGATGAAAAAAATATATTAAACATCAAAATGTTTACTGTACATTGAGTAATTCATTGAAAACAAACAGACGTACCAACGTCAGTTGGAAACAAATATCACCAACAGATTGAAGGCAGGATTCAAACTCACACCGAAAATCTAAGTAAACAATTGAAATTGCAGGCTGTTCCAAGTTGTGTGAATTTCATCATGGCATCTTATAATGTGACTCAGTAGTGTGTGTGGCCCCCACGTGCCTGAATGCACTCTCAACAACGTCTGGGCATGCTCCGGATGAGATGGTGGATGGTGTCCTGGGGGATCTCATTCCAGACCTGGAGCGCGGGAAGTGCATGCGGCACAGGGTGGGGGAGAGGGGGTTGGGGTACTACGGTTGCCTAATTTTGTGCCAGGAAAACCCCTGATGTGTGCGCCAATCTGAGCCCCACGTCAATAAAACCACTCACTGTGATTTTACCTATATGTTATGCACACACAAACAACATGTTACACACCCAGAGCAAAATGGGAGTTAACCAATTTGACTTAGTGAATCCCAAAAAACCTAGACTGCATCTTGAACAAAGCACTGAACAGGCATCTGTTTTTTGAATAACCAATTCAATTCTATTTTAAAATGTGAAAATATAAAGTATTAGTAAATGACTCTCACAACCACACATCTTTAGAAATACGTTTAAAAATGTCTTTAATATAATATTCCACAGTAAGTCAGGCATAATGGCCTGTTTGCTGTAGAACTGATCAGAATCATAAAGGTTAGATATTGAGAATGATCTGTTCAATCAATAAATCATCATATCTATCCACTCGGTCCTCATGAATGTTATTCTTCATTATTCCTCCCTAACTATCAACAAACTGCTGCTCATCATGTGCTACCAAAAAGTATTGTCAATCAATAGTAGTGACAATCAACAGTATAGTTAATAATATCATTCGAAATGAAAAAGCATTCACATGTTCATTTCGATTCAGATAAGTAAAATCATTAATGGATTAGAAACATTGTTAATTAATTATTAGAGTAATGAATAATTCATGAAAAAACCTCAAACATGCTAAAAGAGAGTAGCTGATAATGTTTGTATTAAGAACAAATTGAGTGTCTGGTTTAAGATGTTGGCAGTGGCACCTTACACACATGCAGCACTTTTCTCATTCACATTCTTCGTTAGAATATTAAACCGCATAATTTTATCTATCAGTATGAATAAAGGTAGTGTTCATCATCTGCCACATGAGAAAAGCAGGGAAGGCACATTTATGGAAAATGCAATGGTTTTGCTTTTATAATCTCAAAATGAGCAATTTCAGTAACAAACATTTCAGCTGGAACCAAGTAAGAAACGAGTTAATAACTGTCATTAATACAGCAGCTTCAGCACCACCCCTGCTGACAGGGAGGAGGAGGAAGAGACAGCGCGCCAGTCACACAAGCCCACATTTTTCTTTTCGTTTTTTTTACAGTTCAGCAAGCCCGAACACAGCCCGGCCCAAATACATTCTTTAGAACAAAGGCAGTGCCGTCGGGTGCGGGCTGAAAGAAGTGAACTCTATCCTGAATTCCCTAGGAGTCACGAGACGAGAAAGAGCCATGGATACAGTTAGATAAGACAACATCGGGGATAGAAGGAAAAAAGGGGTAAAATATTTTTAGAACAGTGGACAACAGAAGGAAAAGATGAAAAAATGTGGAAAGCAGTACGAACGTAGCCTAAGGAAAATGTTGAAGATGGACCAACCTTCTTAGGGACACTAGGAGACGTTAGCTTTGTGGTAGAACTTGACCTGCATCGAACAGGATTCAGACAGATATGACCGAAGTGATTTGACAGACAGTGATAACTGTAATGAGACTAATAGTGTGTTCATTTAGTTGAATTTAGTCATTATAGGCATTGCATTTCTGTTAAATTAATTATGAATATTTAGTCTACGTTTAACTTCCACCATTTAGATAAACTTGTCCAACTACAGGAGGCCCCAGAGCTGGTGCCCAGAGTTTTAGTCAAATGCTGGTAACAATAAAAGACTAATAAAGCAAGATGGTTGCCTAAATGAACAGTTTAAACAAATGATGTGCAGGGTTTAAGATGACTGCTGTACAGTATCAGCAGGGGCAGCAGTGAATACGTAATAAACAGTAGCAATAAAGGATGAGATAACTGTTAATAAAAAGTACTGTACGTATGTGTGTGTGTGTGTGTGTATGTCACTATGCATGTGATCAAGTTACACACAAACGTGTGTTCTTAGTGTGTGCTGGAGTATAACTGCTTGTGTGTGTGCGTGTGTGCGTGTGTGTGTGTGTGTGGGGGGGGGGCAGTCCAGTATAATGTGTGTGCATACAGTATGAACAAATGGGACATTGCACAGGGGAAACAAATGCATTTGATAATTTGGCAGTCTGGTTTAACAGTCTAATGGCTTGGGATATATGCATTACAGGGTCCGGTCGGTTAGATACTTGATGCACTAGTACTGAATTCTGCTGTTCGTTTAGATGAAAGTCTATGGATTGAATGGCTGGGGTTATCTAAGCTTTTCAGGGCTTTTCTCTGACACTGCTTGGTTTACTAGTGCTTGGATGACAGGGGCCGTCCCCCTGTGATGAACTCAGCTGTTCACGCTACACCCTTGCAATGGAGAGATGTGCCATTATCATACCAGTGTTGGAGAGAGGAGCAGTTATCATACCAAGCGGTGGAGAGAGGAGCAGTGACTATACCAAGCCGTGGAGGGAGGAGCAGTGACTATACCAAGCAGTGGAGAGAGGAGCAGTGACTATACCAAGCCGTGGAGAGAGGAGCAGTGACTATACCAAGCCGTGGAGAGAGGAGCAGTGACTATACCAAGCCGTGGAGAGAGGAGCAGTGACTATACCAAG
>JACXGJ010018012.1:0-10626 GCA_016801105.1 Esox niger
TATATATATATATATATATATATATATATATATATATATATATATATATATATATATATATATATATATATATATATATATATATATATATATATATATATATATATATATATATATATATATATATATATATATATAGATCACGTCCACTGTCATTATGTAAATAATAATGCCCACATAGTAATATTTATTTCCAGCCCCCTTTATACCCTGCTCACTGCACTACTGTCTCCTCGGTCTTACTATGTTGTTGTTTGGTTGATTTTGTGTATTTATGTGTACTGAACATGGCAGTCGGTGACTCTTGTTGAGTGTCCTTTGTTTAAGTCTTTTATGAGTAAGCACATTGTGAGTCTGTATAATTCATAGTCAAATTCCACATATGTGTACACATACCTGGCGAATAAAGCTGATTCTGATTCTGAAAGGATCATAGCCCATTACACTTTGAATGAGTATGGGGCACATATCCCAGACCGTACACATCAATCAAAGTTTTGATCACAGGAAAACCCCTCCAAAGTGGATGTAATGAAACAAATTGAGGTTTTGGTTCTGTTACTAAATGAGCAGGGACACTAAGTGACAAAAATGCAAATGTTACATTCTCTGTTACACTGCAAGATATTTAGCTCCACCTAGTGGCAACATGCAGGTATAGCACTACATAGTTTTACTTATAACCATCGAACTCAACTCTGGACCTAAAAGCCGGTTCGTTTTTTATGCCACCCTACAAAAGGGATTTATTTAAACCTGGCATGGAAGGTGAATACAATTATTGATGAGGTTGAACCGAAAAACAGCTGGCTCCGATACTCGTATGGTAAAACTTGAGTACCCCTGGCTTACAACATAACAAACAATCTGGGACAATCTAGGGTAAAATAAGACAACTGGCAACCGAGTATTAAAAAGTGTTAAAAAGTGTCACGTGTCTTGTACATGTTAACATCTCCTTCAAACATAAAAAACGACATGAGATGAGGAGCAGTTTAAGGGTTAAACAGTAGAGGGGGAGGAATTTAGCTTTTGTGTCAGAGTGAAAGTGAAACTGAGTTTCTGTAAGGTGGATTTGTTGTCTTCGGATAAAGCGCAAGTTCAATTGTATTTTTGTGAGGTGGACTTCTTTTCCTCAGAGGAACGTGTTCAAGGTGATGTAGACATTTTCTTATGAATTCATAGTGATTTTTTCAGACAGGAAAATGCAAATTATGACCATTTAGAGTTAAGATGTACTTTTATTGTCCCGAAATAAAAATTGACATGAAGGCAAAATGGCTGAGTTCAGTGTTTATAGGGAGTCATGCACTTGTCCTAGCTTGTAAATCTTGTGCTATCAACAAATATTTCTATGTTAAATCAATCTTAGACTTGATGACTACTGTATTTATTGACATGCTCTGATATTTGAAAACTGTTTACATGGTATGTAATTAGCAATTATTTGCAAATGAATTACAGGACTAATACTGTCCTGTCCACATAACAAAGAAGCAATCAGTCAGTCCAAACAATAAGCTGCAATACCTACCACAGGTACATTCACATTATGTATGTTTACATACATTTTTATCTTAGACAAACATACTTAATAGATACAAGTTATTGTCAATGCAAAATACAAGTATACATTTTCAATCATATCCAAGTTAACATCTCTTTTTTTGCAGCAGAAAATGGCTACAGGTAATAACTACACTATTACTAATTATTTACAATGACCCCTTGATCCAACATCTTGTGAAAAGGTAAAACACACAAAAACACATTTTAAAATGGGGACAGTTCCTCATGAAACTACTTCCTGGGCTTCACAGCTTAATGCAGGCAGTGTTCAGGGTTCAGCATTCATAGTAAGTAAACATGTAGTCTTCTTGGATGGTATTGGTTGTAGTTCTTGTGCCATTACTTACACCTTCCCAGGGAGACGTTGCTGTGCTTGTGTTACACTTATGAAGTGGTTAAATGCTGCATCTGTTTTTGGACACTGATATTATCAAAATATCTATTATTGTTAAGGAAATACTCCCAATCCGCAACTGCTACAACCATTTAAAAAACAGCTGTCGACAACATAATAAATAAGCAATGATTCTAGATCTGAGAATATCGATAAAATATTGTGAATAAAATAATTGCGATTTTAAATTCTGATTTTGCACAAGTGCGCAACAGACAGACATTTTGTGAATAAAAGAATTGCGATTTTAAATTCAATCGTTCTATTGGCACAGCACAAGGAGGAACTCAGGGCCCACTGCACCAGCGTAAGGTCTAACGACGAGTCTCTCCAAGAATCGAGATTTTACTGAAGTGTTGTTCTAGGAAGATAGTGATGTCATTATCACTTTCTGCCCAATCACCAGTCCACAGATTGAATATCCCACTTCTTTCCTTCTTTTTTTTACAGATGCCAAAACTGAAGATGAGGGTGTGAAAATGTCACCAGTTTCTGAGCAAAGTAAAACCACCCTAATCTTTCTTGCCCTGTAGAAGTAAAATAAGATGTTGTCTAAGCTCAGTTTTGAAATATAACCTCTTTCAAAACATAAAGCATTGTTGGAGGTTTTACTATAAGACAAGTGTCTGCTTGTGATATATGATTGTTGGTTTGCTTTTGGAAACATTTTGTCCCAATTCGAAGACAAATATAGTTTGTAGTGTATTTCATGATGAATGGATTTTGATCATGTAGCAAAGTGCTATTTTGATTATTTTGTACAGGTTGTTATTGTAACTAGTTTTTACAACTTGCAGGTTTTATTTAAATGTTGGATAAAAAAAAATGTTTACACACATGTAGGTAATCCAGTGATGAAGAAATTCTTCACAATTGTCTCTGGCAAGACCGTGGGTTCTCATGAACAGTTTCTGAAACAACTCTCCAAGAATTGAGACTTTACTGACGTGTTGTTCTAGGAAGATAGTGAAGTCATTATCACTTTCTGCCCAATCACCAGTTGACAGATGAATATCCCACTTCTTTCCTTCTATTTTTCACAGATGCCAATTGTACTGAAGATGAGGGTGTGAAAATGTCACCAGTTTCTGAGCAAAGTAAAACCACCCTAATCTTTCTTGCCCTGTAGAAGTGAAATGAGATGTTGTCTAAGCTCAGTTTTGAAATATGACCTCCTTCAAAACCTAAAGCATTGTTGGAGGTTTTACTATAAGACAAGTGTCCACTTGTGATATATGATTGTTTGTTGGTTTGCTTTTGGAAACATTTAGTCCCAATTCCTAGACAAAAATATTTTGTAGTGTATTTTATGATGAATGGAATTTGATCTCCTAACAAAGTGCTATTTTATTTTGATTATTTTGTACAGGTTGTTATTGTAACTAGTTTTTACAAGTTGCTAGTTTTACCCAAAAGTTGATTAAAAAACTATGTTTACACACATGTAGGTTATCCAGTGATGAAGAAATTCTTCACTTTTGTCCCTGGCAAGACCTTGGGTTCTCATGAAAAGTTTCTGAAACAACTCTCCATGAATCGAGACTTTACTAAAGTGGAGTCCCAGGAAGATAGTGAAGTCATTATCACTTTCTGCCCAATCACCAGTCGTGCTGGAACTGATATTGAAGAAGCACTCCAAAAGACTCCAAGTAACCACACAAAGTTATTAATAATATATCAGAAATTTTCTACATCATATCACTGTTAGAGTTGTCTAATATCTTTTGTGAGGCTGAATAATTTGTTATTTATTTGTTGATTTTGTCTGATCCAAATTCTTTGTTTATCTCTTGACAGAGAGTAAATCTGTAGTTCTGGTGGTCCTTCATCACACCTTCAACCCGGATCTTACTGTACCTGACAGCCGCAAGGTGGTAACCAGAGAGGATGTAATACTCACAGTGGACTGTCTGTTCCATGAGAACATGGGACTACTGGACTGTCCACGTAACAGAGAAGCAATCTCTCAGACTCGGAAAAAGCTGAACATACAGCCGAAAAGCTCTGGTAGGACTGTACACATTATACAATGGGCAATATTTGGTCTGACACTTAATAAAAATAGATCCATGTTACAGGTTTACGCTTCTAACAAGTGGACAGATGAATATCCCACTTTTCTCCATCTTTCTTTTTTACAGATGCCAAATCTGCTGATGATGAGGGGGAAAAACAGTCACTGGATACTCAACAAGGTAAAACCACCCTAATCTTTTCTGCCCTGCAGTATTGGAATAAGATGTTGTCTAACCTCAGTTTTGAAATGTTATCTCCTTCAAAACATTTTAAGCATTTTTGGAGAGTATAATTTAAGAAAAGTGTCGACTTGTGATATATGATTATTTGTTTGTTTGCTTTCGGAAACTTTTTCCCCCAATTCGTAGAAAATAATAGTTTGTAGTTTTTGATGGTGTATGGAATTTGATCATGTGTGACAAATTCCCCATCTGCTGCCCATCCTTCCCCTGCAGGAGGCGAGCTTCAGACACCACCCCCCAAATCATCATCTGTTCACACCTGTTGTCTCATTTAGCGCACCTGATCATCATCCGCAGTCATTTTCCCCAGTATATATGTTCCCTCTGCTCCCTTCGTATTTGTGTGTTATTGTCTCGCCTTTGTGAGAATAGTTCAGCTCTGTAAATAAATGCATAGAAACACAACAACTCCGCAGTCCACTTCTCCTTGTTCCCAAGACCGAGCTGAGAGAATAACACAACCACAAAGAAAAAGCCTCCTGTTGTGGAGGCTGTGAAGGAACATTCCACCATGCTGGCCAACCAAGGCGTCATGATGGAGGGCATCCTACAGGCTGTTCGGCGCCTAGAGTTGGCCCTGTCCACTCCCGCAACACCGGCCGTACTACCGCCTCCCCAGCCTGCACCTTCCGGAGTGGGGGCGATGCATAATCCGCTTCCCCGGGACTATGACGGGGCGCCAGACCGCTGACAGGGTTTTCTTCTACAAGTGGACATCGCGCTCCAGGCGATTCATCCTGCACCAACTGACGCCCAGAAGATCTCCTCGCTCGTCTCCTGCCTGTCCGGCAAAGCCCTGGAGTGGGCCACCGCTGTATGGAACACCGAGGGGCCCATCCAGGGCAGCTACACCGAGTTCGTCCGTCGCTTCCGGGTCGTGTTCGACCATCCTCACGAAGGAAGAGAGGCGGGCGAACAACTGTTCCATCTGCGGCAGGGGACGAGATCGGCGGTTTGCTCTGGAGTTCCGAACCCTGGCAGCGTGTTCTGGGTGGAACGACCGGGCCCTTTTCGACCACTACCGCTGCAGCCTTCGGGAGGACGTCTGAAGGGAGCTGGCGTGTCGGGACGTGAGCCTCTCCTTTGAACAGCTGGTAGAGACATCAGTCTGTCTCGAAACACATGCTGGCTGCTGGAGGACGTCCTGGCGGGGGCCTGTCCGTTCCACCCCACCACCTGGACACCGCCGTCCCTATGGACCTGGGGACGGCTGCACTCCCGGGCAGAGGGCAAGGAGGAGGAGAGCAGAGGTGTTCAACTAAGCGTTGGGGCAGTTCCGCTGCTCCACGCTACAACTCCTCCAGAGGTGACAGGCACAGCGCTTCCACATCACCCCAGATAGCTCATGCTCATTCACCGTTCGCCTTTCCACTCACTCTCTGCACGTCCCTGTTGAGTTCCCCAGTTTTCCGTTGCTTTCCCAGTGTAAGGCGCTGGTAGATTCAGGCGCTGCTGGGAATTTCATCGACAGAGCTTTCGCATTACGCGCACGCATTCCCCTTCAGGTCCTTACCAGCCCCCTACCCATGAGAGCGTTGGATAACCGGCCACTAGGGTCGGGCTTTGTTATTGAGTGTACTATCCCGCTCCTTATGGTCACTTGCAACCAACACCGCGAAGCCCTTTCGTTTCATGTTATTGACTCCCCCACGTTCCCTGTTGTTTTGGGTTTCCCCTGGTTGTCATGACCCCATCATTTCCTGGTCTAGTCAGGTCCTTTCGGGGTGGTCGTGGAAGTGCCAAGGTAGGTGTTTGGGTGTTTCAGTGGGTTCGACCACGGTGGAAAGTCCAGACAGTGCTCTCGCCGTGCCAATTCCTCCCGAATACAGGGACTTGGCCGCGGTCTTTTCCAAGGCTAAGGCTACTGTGTTGCCACCTCATAGACTGGGCGATTGCGCGATAAACCTTGTAGAGGGAGCCACACTCTCTAAGGGTCCCGTGTATCCACTGTCCCGCACCGAGATTGTGGTAATGGCCGCGTATGTTGAGGAAGCGTTAGGACAGGGATACATTAGGCCATCCAAGTCACAGGTCTCCTCAAGTTTCTTTTTTGTGGAAAACAGCCTTCAGTACTATCTCTGGCCATTATGAATATTTAGTGATGCCGTACGGTTTGATGAATGCCCCATCAGTCTCTCAATCCTTCATCAACAACATGTTCAGGGACATGTTATGCGAAGGGGTAGTGGTGTATACTGACGACATCTTGATATACACGGCTACCTGCGCTGAGCATGTCTCGTTGGTGCGTAGAGTGCTTGCTAGGTTGTTGGAGCATGACCTGTACGTGAAGGCCGAGAAGTGTCTGTTATTCCAGTCGTCCGTGTCCTTCCTGGGGTACAGTTTCTCTCGCATGGAGGAGCATCACATTGATGCCGTGCGTAATTGGCTGACCCCAACCACGGTGAATGGAGTGCAACGTTTTTAGGCTTTTCTAGTTACTACAGGAGGTTTATCCGGGACTTTAGCCAGGTCGTGGCTCCCATCACCTCCCTCCTGAGGGTTAGGGTGACCCGGTTACGGTGGACCGCAGAGGCGGAGCTGGCGTTTGTGGAACTGAAACACCGTTTCCCCACCGCTCCGGTCATTGCCCATCCCGACCCGTTGCTCCAGTTCGTTGTGGAGGTGGATGCGTCCGAATGTGGTCTTGGGGCCGTCCTCTCCCAGCGAACGGGGAGTCGGAACACGCTCCGCCAATGCGCTTTCTTCTCACAGAAGCTCAGTGCGGCGGAGCGTAATTACAACATGGGTGACCGTGAGCTGTTGGCCGTGGTTAGAGCCCTGTCGGCGTGGCGGCACTGGTTAGAGGGGGCCAAGCATGCATTCCTCATCTGGACTGACCACCACAACCTGGAGTACATGTGGGGTGCGAGGACGCTGACCCCTCGCCAGGCCAGATGGGCTATGTTCTTCTCCCGGTTTGTTTTCACTCTCACATACAGGCCGGGGAGCAAGAACGTCAGAGCCGATGCGCTGTGTCACCAGCATGACACAGAGGAGCGGCCAGAGGATGACGCTCCCGTACTGCCAGCGTCATGTACCGCGTGGGAGTTGGACGCATACATCGTTCCCTGAAGGCCGCACGTATGTGCCGGCATCTGTCCGTGACCGGCTCATCTACTGGGCCCAAAACTCTCCCTCCTCCGGTCATCCTTGCATCGGGGCAGACTGTGCGGGCCCTGACCGGTAAGTACTGGTGGCCCACCTTGGCTAAGGACGTGAGGGTGTACGTCTTTTCCTGCTCGGTGTGCGCCTAGAGTAAGGCACCCCGACACCTGCCTATGGGTAAGTTGCACCCCTTACCCATTCCACAACATCCTTGGACCCACCTGTCCGTTGATTTTCTAACAGATCTCCCCCTTCACAGGGCAATACCACCATCCTGGTCGTTGTGGACTGGTTATCTAAGACCTGTCGCCACTTGTCTCTGCCCGGTCTTCCCACGGCCCTACTGACTGGCGAGGCTCTATTTACACACGTCTTCCGGCACTATGGGGTGCCCGAGGATATAGTGTCGGACTGGGGCCCCCAGTTCACCTCCAGAGTTTGGAAGGTGTTTATGCAGCGCCTGGGGGTCTCGATGTGAATCAGGACGTGGATGGGCTCCTTCGGTCCTACTACCAGGACCGGCCTGGGGAGTGGGCAGAGTTCCTGCCATGGGTGGAATATGTCCTGAACGCCCGTCACCACTCCTCTATGGGGATATCCCCGTTTCAGTGCGTCTTGGGCTACCAGCCGGTCCTGGCACCCTGGACCCCAGGCCAGACCGGTACCCCTGCAGTGGACGATTGGTTCCGGCAGGCAGCGGGCACATGGGAGGCCGTGCAGGCTCGCCTCAGGC
The DNA here is from genome assembly GCA_016801105.1 of Esox niger. Lineage (NCBI taxonomy): Eukaryota > Metazoa > Chordata > Actinopteri > Esociformes > Esocidae > Esox > Esox niger. The sequence goes on from JACXGJ010018012.1 coordinate 8,063, forward strand.
TCGCTGTGCGCCGCCAGAAAACATATGCGGATCACCACCGCAAGGAAGCCCCGGTGTATCGTCCGGGCGACCGTGTCTGGCTCTCGACAAAGGACCTGACTACCGTATTAACCCCTTGTTTAATCTGTCATTGACTCGAGACGCCGGGCCGGGGGCTTCCAGTACCTCGTGGAGTGGGAGGGGTATGGCCCGGAGGAGCGTAGCTGGGTTCCGGTGCTGTTTGGGTCTGGGTTCCGGGATGTTTTGGCTCCCGCCCTTCTCCGCGACTTCCATTGCCGTCCCCCGGATCGTTCTGCTCCATGCCCTCCGGGTCGGCCCCGGGGTCGGCTGGAGCCGCTTGTCAGAGAGGGGGTACTGTGACAACTACGCCATCTGCTGCCCATCCTCCCCCTGCAGGAGGCGGTCTTCAGTGCTCGAAGTCACCGGCCTTCTGACACCATTGCCAATCTCATCAACTCATCATACCCGTTGTCTCGTTTAGCGCACCTGATCATCATCCGCAGTCATTTCCCCCAGTATGTATGTTCCCTCTGCTTCCTTTGTCTTTGTGTGTTATTGTCTCACCTTTGTGAGAATAGTTCAGCTCTGTAAATAAATGCATAGGAACACAACTACTCCGCAGTCCACTTCTCCTTGTTCCCAAGACCGAGCTGACATCATGTATAGTTTGTTTTGTACAGGTCATTACTGGAAGTTGAAATTTAAAGATTGAATAAAAAAATGTTTTTTGACAGACTTGTACGTTATCAAGTGTTGAAGAAATTCTTCACTGTTGCCTCTGGCAAGACCTTGGGTTCTCATGAAGAGTTTTTGAAACAACTCTCCATGAATCGAGACTTTACTGAAGTGATGTTCCAGGAAGATAGTGATGTCATTATCATTTTCTGCCCAATCACCAGTCAGCAGATGAATATCCCACTTCTTTCATTCTGTTATTTTACAGATGCCAATCGTACTGATGATGAGGGGGGAAAATGTCACCAGGTTCTGAGTGAAGAAATTGTGTTTTTATTCTTATTGTCAATATTATTATTTACAGAACCACTAAACCCGTATTTTACATGTGGCATGTGGCATCTCAGTATATATATTTTTTACTCTCCTGTATTATGGGAATACTAAGAGGACAACCCAACAGCGTACCCAGCCTGGTGAAATTATTATATGAAGCATCGCTTGTGTTTTCTTTAATACTGATAATTACCTATAGCAAAAAGGACTTGAAATTCTTGAGTGTAGATGAGGGAAGTTCTTGAAGTTACATCCCTTCTTTAATAAAATGTTGATGAGAAAAATTGCAAAATATCAATAAAAAACGACACAACCCGCGTAGCAAAGAATCCCACAAAACAAGAGACTGCTGACCTCATATATCTTAATAAACTGCTGAACAAACTTCAATGTAATGAGATTTTATTTTTGTTGCTGTTGCAAACCAATGTCTGCTAACTGAGTGAAACAATTAAAAGGTGATGTCTATGAGAGGTGTGTGTGTTTTCATTTCTGTTATGAACATGACACAAAAATACTCTAAGAAATAACTAAAACAGCTCCTCTATATATCTGCCACAAGATGGTGCTAACAATTTGCCAACTGTATGTTCACTGGAGAAATTCATGAACCTGAGATGAGATGAAATGGTTGAAGACACTGGTTGGTTGGAATGGCCATGACACTCGCTGGTTGACTAAAATAATCCATTCTGTGTTCCAAAACTGAAGAATATGAGGTCACTTCACCCATTAAACATAATCGATAAATTACTGAAACCACAACAGAAGAATTGCGCTATGTGTGTGTGTTCATGGACGTCATTGGGATCCTACAGTGGTTGACATGACATCTCAAAATACACAGCACAAAGTGATTACTCAAGAGAACACCGCTATGTAGTTTTATGTGTTTCTGTGTGTGCGAGAGACAAATAGCTTGATGGAAAATAAAATGTATTTCTTGAGCCGAGAGCTACACTCGAATGGAGATGCAGCCAATAAAATCTGAAAGTCCATAAGAAAAATGCTTGAGCGCAGAGAAAGCGGTGTAAAACATCACCTAATAAACAGTCAGTGTTGTGAACGGAAAGGAAATTAATTGCATCCACCATGTTTGTCAGGAGAACAACCCAAAGTGGTCAAATATTTTTAAATATCAAGAACTCCATGAGAGTCCCTGTCAATGATTCTATTTCCAGCTCCACATAGAGGATTTACACAGGAAACCTCACATAAACACATACACATATTGTACCACGTAAAGGGAACACGTGCACACACAGCAGGCGTTTAGTAAAATCACAGTGCATCGCTAAATTGGAGTTTGACCACAGTCCTGTGGGCAGCAAGGCATTATGGGTAGTGCTCTGTAAGTTTAGAACACTGGCATGAAAAAATTAGATTTCAGTTACCACAGGCATTTCCCCTGAAGCTGCACACAGACACACACATCTACACTCAACTACACACAGACACACACACATCTACAATGACCTACACACAGACACACATCTACACTCAACTACACACAGACACACACATCTACACTCAACTACACACAGACACACACA
>JACXGJ010018013.1:0-10627 GCA_016801105.1 Esox niger
CCATGTAATGTATGTGGTTGTATGTGAGTCATGTAATATATGTGGTTGTATGTGAACCATGTAATGTATGTGGTTGTATGTGAACCATGTAATGTATGTGGTTGTATGTGAGTCATGTAATGTATGTGGTTGTATGTGAACCATGTAATGTATGTGGTTGTATGTGAGTCATGTAATGTATGTGGTTGTGTTTGAATCATGTAATGTATGTGGTTGTATGTGAGCTATGTAATGTATGTGGTTGTATGTGAGTCATGTAATGTATGTGGTTGTATGTGAACCATGTAATGTATTTGGTTGTATGTGAACCATGTAATGTATGTGGTTGTATGTGAGTCATGTAATATATGTGGTTGTATGTGAACCATGTAATGTATGTGGTTGTATGTGAACCATGTAATGTATGTGGTTGTATGTGAGTCATGTAATGTATGTGGTTGTATGTGAACCATGTAATGTATGTGGTTGTATGTGAGTCATGTAATGTATGTGGTTGTATGTGAGTCATGTAATGTATGTGGTTGTATGTGAGTCATGTAATGTATGTGATTGTATGTGAGTCATGTAACGTGTGTGTTAATTTTTCGCCTGAGTCAGAGCTAAAACAGAAAGCAGTTGCATAGACTGTGAAGGACTGTGTTATGACCAGTCTGTTACAGACTTTTCACACCAAGACCAAACATGTACTGGAGCCTTGGATACACAACACTGTCAACACAACCTTGGAGATTCTTCTTTTTCTTTTACAAAAAGGCGTTATCATAATTTTAACCATTTTATTTTGACCTTGCTTATACATATCATCCCAAGCAGATTGACATCAAATGTTACATTTTACTGTGGCCGTTTAACAATTTCATTGCCAGTTTATGGTCTAAATGGTTAGAAGGTGAACACTTAATGGAGACTGGGAATGGAATTGTGCTAAATGTCAGTTAGCGCAGAATCCTTTGGGAAAAGACGCCACTGGTTTCTGTGTACATCCTTCTCAGCAGGTTGCTAGTTTTATTGGGACCACATTCAGAGATGGAAGTACTTAACTCACATTAATTATCACATAACGTATCACATAGTTTGTGCCGTTATGATGTAGTGTACTGTTTACTATAGTAGACAGTGCTAGTAAAAATACCATATACATGCAGTATTCTAATATAATAAGACACAGAGGGGATATAATTACACTGTCTAGAATGGGGATGGGCAAACACTGGTCCGTTGACCAAATCTGGCCCGGGAGGCAATTCCATCTGGCCCATGGTTGGTAATACAATTGTTTTAAGGAGAGGTAAAAAGATAACTCACCAGCCCATTCTTATACATCTGAATCTGAATCAAAATTATTTAAACATTATTATAGACTTACTGTGTAAATGTTTTAATAATTTTTCCTTTTGTGGCTTGCATATTTCATTAAACTTTCTAAACGTCAAATGTCGCCCTGGATTCATAGTTCAAAATCCTGATTTGGCCCCTGAAACAAAACATTCCCCATTCCCTGGGCTGCACACACAGACTTTCCAAAAATGGCACCTTATTTCCTTTCCAGTGCCCTTCATCTGTCCAGCCATTTTAGGGGGCAGTGTCCTGAGTACAGAAAAGCATAAAAACACTGAGAGACCCATTGGCAACACTCTGGGCTCCCGCTAGCAGCAGATGCTTTGATTAAAGCCAGGTGGCCTCGGGGAATAATGGCAATGATTATGAACTAGCTGGGTAACGCTTGTATAGCGACAGAGTACTGCTCATCTGCTCATGCTTTACTGAGTAATGTTGTACATCTAACATGGGCTGTGTGAATATGAGGGCATCATGGCAATTACAACATTTAGGTTGAAACTCAACCAGGTAGGATGATAGGTTAAATCTTAACAAGGTAGGATGATAGGTTGAATCTAAACATGATTGGATTATAGGTTGAATCTCAACAAGGTAGGATGATAGGTTAAATCTCAACAATGTAGGATGATAGGTTAAATCTCAACAAGGTAGGATGATAGGTTAAATCTCAACAAGGTAGGATGATAGGTTGAATCTCAACAAGGCAAGATGATAGGTTGAATCTCAACAAGGTAGGATGATAGGTTGAATCTCAACAAGTTAGGATGATAGGTTGAATCTCAACAAGGTTGGATGATAGGTTGAATCTCAACAAGGTTGGATGATAGGTTGACTCTCAACAAGGTAGGATGATTCAAACAGTTTTGGCAGACAGTTAGTTATGTTTCAGTATTAGATTGGTCTGTCCTGTAATGCCTGGCAGGGACTCTTTAAACGCTTTTCTCCTGGCTGAACTGCACCAGACAGATTTGATAAAAACCGCCCAACAAACAAGTCCATTCGGATTACAGTCATGATCTGAGAGTCTCCTGAATAACGGGTTGGGTGACTCATTCAGAAAGATGCTAATTAAAGGTTCACTCAGACATCCACATGTTCAGTGTTAGCCAAGAAATTTGGACTAGTGTTTGTGTAAGAGCTCACTCCACAGGAGCAAAAATAAATACTAATCTGATCTCATGTAATTACCTGAAAGGTTTACTTGAATCATTGCCTATTTTGAGTGAGCGTGAGACTATACAACTGAAACAGCTCTAAGAAGTGCATTTTTTTATTTAGGGACCCCGCCCCAAGGCATGTGCAGCCAGATATGATGTTGGTTGTGCTCCTGTAGGTTTTCCGGTCTGGACCAGCTTGCTGCATGGATGCTACCAGCTGTTTATCAGTTGGCTGCTGATCCGGGGGAAATCTCTTGGTTAAACACTCAGACATGTTAAATGCTTACAAAAGGCATCCAAGCGAGTTTTAGTTTATTATATCTTGACTTGGATTTTAACAGTTTTACCATGATGAAGCTGCTTCCTGACATGGGCTTACATGACCATAGGTCTGACTCACAACCTCTCTGTCTTTCAACGCCTCTCTCTCTCTCTCTCCCCCCCTATCTCTCTCCCTATCTCGCTCTCTGTCTTTGTCTCTCTCTCTCCCAATAACCTCGCACATCTCCGTCTCTCTCCTCTGTCTGGTCATCCCAGAGCCCAGGTCCTTATTGAGACCCCTGATAGAACAGCAGAAAATGTCTACCTCCAGCTCACAGCACGCCCTGAATGGAGCCCTCACCCCTATATAGCGCTTTACCTTAGACCAGGGCCCTATGGAGGTACAGTATAGGGTACCGTTGTGGTACCACCCCGTGGGTAAAGCAGGGCAACTGTTAGGTCTTACAGAAAGGTTTTGTATGGTTCAGTCAGCAGATCAAGGCTTGTGTTTAACGCTCCCACTGGGGTCACTCTTATATTACAAGCGTGTGTAAATTATGTGAACAGTATAATAGACCCTGTATATACTGTATATACAGCTCTGGAAAGAAAATTGAGACCACTGCACCTTTGTCTTTCCTTTCCAAAAAGTCGAAAATTGAGGTTCTGAGTGAGGAACAGCAGAAGGGTTAAAGTTATGAGATTACTGCAAATTTAATGCTTCTGTTCCTCACTCAAAACCTTCCTTTTCAACTTTTTGGAAAAGAAAGAAAACAAAATTCCGAAGCTGTATATACTGTGTATGTGATATATATGTTATCGCCACTAAAAATGTACACTCTATAGGTAGGTGGAACTAGAGACTGTATGCATTCATGATGTCTAAAAGAAAGAAATTGTATATCAGGATTAGAGCGATACTGTATATAGGGATTAGAGAGATGCTGTATCTGGGAATTAAATTGATAATGTATATGTGGATTTTTGGGATACTGTATATCGGAATGAAATAGATCAAGTTTATGGGGATTAAAGAGATACTGTATCTGGGGATTAGAAAGGCATTAAAGGCATACTTTATATGGGGATTAAAGGGACTGATAATGTAATGTAAAGAAATACTGCGTATGGGGATTAAAGGGTTGCTGTATATAGGGATAGAAGGTATATTTTATATGGGGATTAAAGGAATACTGTATATAAGGATTATGTGTATGGAGATTAAAGGGATACTGTAAATCCCAGATCGGACTCCCAAGTTATACCTATTTCATATACACTGTATGGGACATAAACACCAACAGGATGCAGACTGGGAATCCAAGCTCTGCTCTTAACACCTTATAACACGACAAGTTGGCTGAATGTGAAGTTAATAACAGGCATAAAACACACACAAACAGAAATGCACTGACTCACAATGGGAAAGCATTAACCCCAGTGCCTGGCTTTCTTATGGGGCAGCAAATGGATCCCCATCTCAATCAGAACACCAACCACGCTGCTAGCAGCTCTTTGCTGTCTGGAGTCACATTCATCTGCTATGCCGTTAATGCCAAAACATTACCTCATCAGTTTCTGAACAGGCTGCAAACAAAAAATGTTTGATTTAAGGAAACGAATATGCACCATAACATTATGACCACATGTGTAATATTGCGTAGGTCCCTCTTTTGCCACCAAAACAGCCCTGACCCGTCGAAGGATGGACTCCACTAAACCTCTGAAGGTGTGCTTTGGTATCTGGCACCAAGACATTAGCAGCAGATCCATTCAGTCCTGTAAGTTTCCATATAGGGCTTCCATGGATCGGATCTGTTTGTCTAGCACATCGCATAGATGCTCGATTGATCTGGGAAATTTGGTTGGCAAGTCAACACCTTGAACCCATTGTTGTGTTCCTCAAACTATTCCTGAACCATGTTTGCTTTGTGGCAGGGCGTGTTATCTTGCTGAACGAGGCCAATCCCATCAGTGAATACCGTTGCCATGAAAGGGTGCAAGTGGTCTGCAACGATGCTTAGGTAGATGGTACATGTCAAAGTAACATCCATATAAATGACAGGACCCAAGGTTTCCCATCAGAACATTGCCCAAAGCATCACACTGACTCCGCTGGCTTGCCTTCTTCCCAGAGTGCATCCTGGTGCCACACACTCAGCCATCCACGTGATATATAAGAAAATATAATTCATCAGACCAGGCCACTTTCTTCCATTGCTCTATGGTCCAGTTCTGATGCTCACATTCCCACTGTAGGCCCTTTCAGTAGTGCCACATGGGTCATCATGGGCACCCGGAATGGTCTGCCGCTACACGGCCCCTATCTGCAACAAGCTGCAATGCACTGTGTGTTCTAGCACCTTTCTATCTGTACCATCTTTACCTTTTTCAGCAATTTAAGCTACAGGAACTCCTCTGTTGGATCGGACAACACAGGCCAGCCTTCATTCCCCACGTGCATCAATGAGCCTTGGCTGCCCATGACCCTGTCACCAGTTCACCACTTTTTCTTCCTTGGACCACTTTTGATAGGTACTGCAAACTGGGAACATCCTACAAGGTCTGCAGTTTTGGAGATGCCCTTACCCAGTAATTTAGCTATCACAATTTGGCCCTTGTTAAGGTCACTCAGATCCTTAAGTATTAAACATTCAGAAGCAGGACCAATTTGTCCTGCTTCTAACACATCAACTTTGAGAACCAAATGTTCACTTGCTGCCTAATATAGCCCACCCACTGACAGGTGCCTTGATAATGAGATTATTAGTGTTATTCACTTCACCTGTCAGTGGTCATAAAGTTATGGCTGATTGGTGTATTATCGAGTTTGCGTTTAATTGCTCTTTTTTGTGGGTTTTCTAATGGTAGTAATAGTAGTCATTGTATGTTGTTGTTGTATTAATTATAATACTAGGTGCATTGGTAGAAATAATAGTAATAATAATAATAATAATAATAATAATAATAGTAGTAGAATAGAAGTAATAATAATAATTATAGCAGTAGAATAGTAGTAATAATAATAGTAAAATAATAATAATAAAATAATAATAATAGCAGTAGAACAGTATTATTAATAATAGTAGTATGATAGTAACAATCGTAATAATAGTAGAATATAATAGTAGAATAAAAAATATTGTTTTAAAAATAATTGTATCTAGCTCAATTGTTTAATCTGTTGAAATCAGTGTGTGTGTGGTTTTGTGGAGTGGCTTGTGTCTCTCCCCTCCCACTCTTCTTCTCTATGCCTGTCTGCCTGCCTGTCTCTGTGTCTGTCTGCCTGTTTGTATCTGTGCCTCTCTGCTTGCCTGTTTTTGTGTCTGCCTGCCTGTGTCTGGCTCCATGTCCTTCTCTGTTTCTTCAGCCAGTGTCACAGTACATTTTTCTCCATTTCCTTCTCTGCGTCCTAGAGCACTGCTTCAGATTAAGGCCCTTTGGGAAGTGCACCAAAAGATAAGTAGTGTGCCATTTAGGAAGAGTCCTGTGTAGTTGGCAGTGTTCAGTGTGCAGCTGAAGCTGGTGGTTGAAGGAGAGGATAGGCCAGATGTGTTGGGGGGGAGGAGAGGAAGCAGGAAACGTCTCTGCATGCCATGCGAATCCTCTCTGAACACAGGAAAGGAACTTGTTCCCTGCATGGGGGGCAGGACTTACGTGTAGTTTCCTGTGACATGACCGGCGGGGGACTTGTGTTTCATGTTTGCTTGCTGCCAACATACTAAGGGCCAGCGGACAGGGCCAGCGGCACAGGGCCAGCGGCACAGGGCCAGCGGCACAGGGCCAGCGGACAGGGCCAGCGGCACAGGGCCAGCGGCACAGGGCCAGCGGGACAGGGCCAGCGGACAGGGCCAGAGGGACAGGGCCAGCGGGACAGGGCCAGCAGCACAGGGCCATGTATGGGTAAACATACTGTGAACAATGAGCCGGCTGTTTTTTGCAATCTGCTATTTTATTTTAATGTGGGATGACAATGAATTCAGTTCCATCTGAAGATTATTATGCAACCTGTTTCAGCTGTTTTAGCAAACACATTTGAGAAAACCACTGGAAAAAAATGAAAAAGTGTATAAGAAGAAGCCAAATGTCACAAACTGTTTTTTATTTTAGTAGAGGCCCCATTCTGTTTTTCGGGTCCCTAATGAGTCCCTACTACCTACAGTCCCACACTGTCCCACACAGTTTATTTACATTTGCATGACACCTAAAGGTAAATGGTGACCAATGCAACAGCATTTTGGTAATAACATTGTCAAGTACATTAAATAGCTTTTTAGCTATTTTTAAGTGACTCATTTTATGTTGAAATCTGTTCGCTGCTGCGCTCATTTGGCTTCAAGGCATTTGACATGACCCCAACCCGACTGCCATGAACCCAACCCAGTTGGCCTAACCCTAACCCACACAGCAAATCAGGAAGAAACATGATGTCAGGTTTACTGTAAAGCTTCCGCCTGCCGTCATGTTGACAGGGACCTTGGCTGGTGACTTCACATAAGTATCTAGCGCAGCACTCGCAGTGTCATCCGAAGGGCACTACTCAGGTGGGCGTTTGGAACGTGCTGTTGCTTCATGTGACCGTACTTTCCCTTCAGTGTGCACTCTCACAGAGCTGTTAAAATCTGATGTATAAATTCCCATCCCCCCTTCTTCCGTCCGACTCCCACACACTCAAGCTGTCTCACAGATCGGAAATACTCTCCCCACTTTCGCCTCCCCTCCACCTATTACATGTATGGAGTTACCCATCAAGCCACCAGGGAAGCAAATCTACTCAGAACAGACATGTAATGTGTTTAATGCCAGGTTCTTTACATAGCCTCCGGCTGATGGACGCTGATACTGTCAGATAATAGAACAAGCTATTAGCACTTCCAGAGTTTAAATATCTGAGTATTTAAGTTAGTGTTTTTCAGTGAACATTTCATTGAACTTCATAAGTGGGCCTAATCACTTTATGATGCGGTTCTGAACAGTAACTATAGGCGGCTCTGGATGAAAATAGTGCAGGATAAAGGGAGTTGGGTGTCATTTGGGACACTGGAGGTGTGTTGAGGTCCATATAGAGGCTAGATCCTGGCTGACATTTTGGTGGGAGGTCCCAGGAGGAGATGGTTTGGCCTCATCAAAAGAAAATGGAGGAAAATGGTTGCTGTTATTTTCAAATATAACTATTAAATGAAATATTTAGCTGTGTGTGTGTGTGTGTGTGTGTGTGTGTGTGTGTGTGCCTGCGTGTGTGCGTGCGTGCATGCGTGTGTGCGTGCGTGCATGCGTGCGTGCGTGTGCATGCGTGTGTATAAAGGCAGGAAGTGCCAGCCAGTAAAAGGCGGAGAACACTGCATCTCTGTCTGTCCGCAGTTCACTGGGACCAGACTCTCCAAGAGGGTTTTGTTCCCCCTGTTCATTCATGATGTGGTATTTCAGAAGCAATGGAGAAGAAGCCTTGTGTGTTTAATCCAAGCAAGAAGCAAACCTCTCCGCATATCAGCATAGTTACTAAAACCCAACACAGTCACTAATACACAACTCAGTTACTACAACACAGCACAGTTACTAATACACAACGTTGTAACTAATACACAACACAGTTACTAATACACAACATTGTAACTAATACACAACACAGTTATTACAACACAGCACAGTTACTAATACACAACATTGTAATTAATACACAACACAGTTACTACAACACAGCACAGTTACTACAACACTTTGTTGTATTGATAGAAATGTTTACTTACATTCACATACTTTAGGTACTTTTCTCCCACCCCCCATCTCTCCCCTCCTCTCCCCTCCCTCTCTCCCCTGCCCTGGTCTCGTCTCATCTTCCCTCCTTGGATGTGCTGTGACAGTGGTATCACATGGTCTCTGTGATCTGATGTGACGTCCTGTCACTGTGAGGCTGATCAGCTTCCATGGTTCTGTCTTGGCATCTGCTGCTACAGACAGACAGACAGACAGACAGACAGGTTCCATGTGTTGAACAGCAGACAGACAGACACGTTCCATGTGTTGAACAACAGACAGACAGACAGACAGACATGTTCCATGTGTTAAACAACAGACAGACAGACAGGTTCCATGTGTTGAACAGCAGACAGACAGACAGACAGGTTCTATGTGTTGAACAGCTGACAGACGGACAGACAGACAGACAGGTTCCATGTGTTGAACAGCAGACAGACAGACAGACAGGTTCTATGTGTTGAACAGTTGACAGACGGACAGACAGACAGACAGACAAGTTCCATGTGTTGAACAGCAGACAGACAGACAGGTTCCATAGGTTGAACAGCTGACAGACAGACAGGTTCCAAAGGTTGAACAGCTGACAGACAGACATGTTTCATGTGTTGAACAACAGACAGACAGACAGACAGGTTCCATGTGTTGAACAGCAGACAGACAGACATGTTCCATGTGTTGAACAACAGACAGACAGACAGACAGACATGTTCCATGTGTTGAACAACAGACAGACAGACAGGTTCCATATGTTGAACATCAGACAGACAGACAGACATGTTCCATGTGTTGAACAACAGACAGACAGACAGACAGAGAGACAGATTCCATGTGTTGAACATCAGACAGACAAGTTCCATGTGTTGAACAACAGACAGACAGACAGACAGACAGACATGTTCCATGTGTTGAACAACAGACAGACAGACAGACAGACAAGTTCCATGTGTTGAACAACAGACAGACAAGTTCCATGTGTTGAACAACAGACAGACAAGTTCCATGTGTTGAACAACAGGCAGACAGATTCCATGTGTTGAACAACAGACAGACAAGTTCCATGTGTTGAACAACAGACAGACAGACAGAGAGACAGATTCCATGTGTTGAACAACAGACCGAGAAACCCATTTTCAGAAATTCCTCACTAGCAGTATTTTTTTGTTGAACAACGTGGAAGCAACATGGTTTCAACCCGAGTGTCTAGCCTGATCCCTCCTGCACATATATCCTCACACGGTCCCTTTAACGTCTTTACATCCAGAAAACCATTTCCTAACTATACCGAGCTAGTATTGGCACAAAAAGGTAATTTTCCATTTCACTTTGATGATGTTAACATCTCAGTTGGTCAGCACAGCAAATAGTGCATTTCCATACAGTATTTGTCCCTGTGTTTTACCCAAAAGGCCCAGGTGTTTCTGTTTCCTTCCATTCAGTGTGGTACCGTCTCATGGGGGCTATGACTGCTGGACTTTCCCTCACCTGATCCATAGCCGGGTCACTGGTGCTAGTCCGATGGCATTTACATTACTGTCTATCTGTGAATTTTTACCAAAAAATATCTGAAACACAAACCTTAAGTCCTCTGATCAGGTTCTCACAAAGTGTCTGTTTTGAGTTGGACTGAGCTAGTTGCTATAGAAACATGTCCCTACCGTAATATAAAGATGGATACGTTAAAGGCATTCTTGTTTTAACCTGGAGCAGGGGTCAAAACACTGTATTGCTCCCTTCTTGCTTCAGTCTTCCCAGTTTTCTAGTCTCCTCAGAGCTCTACCAGAGCAGACAGATTAGGTGCCCTATGCCACTCTATTCCCTACATAGTACACTACTACATAGTACACTACTACATAGTACACTACTTCTAGACCAGGGCCCATTGGGAGTAGGGTACCATTTTGTTAAATGCCACAGACATAGTGTTTCCTTGTCTGTTGCCTAACCAGTCATGTTACGAGGAGGTGCCTGACTCTATAATGTCCATAGTTTAACTAGAGTCCTGTTAGGAGGAGGTGCCTGACTCTATAATGTCCATAGTTTAACTAGAGTCCTGTTAGGAGGAGGTGCCTGACTCTATAATGTCCATAGTTTAACTAGAGTCCTGTTAGGAG
>JACXGJ010018014.1:0-10640 GCA_016801105.1 Esox niger
GACAGGCAGAGGGTGGTTAGGTGAATGATGTAGTTGCATTTGAGACAGGCAGGGGTTAGGGTTAGGTGGAGGAGCCCAACGTGGTCTGGATGTGCAAAGTGGTTTGGATCCCCTGTACTCTTGAAGTCATCATCTTGTCCCCCATCTCCATCGCATGCTATTCAAGCAAATCTCGTGCTGTTTCTGTTTCCGAGTCTGACAATGCTGCTGGGGGCTTGGAGGCGGGGTGGGGGGGCTCCTGGCCATGTCAGTAGTCCATCTGGGCCTCTCCTCTGCACTCCGGGGGGCTGGTCCATTTGGCCAAGATTTTCTTTACTTGAATGGCATGTTGCTGTACTGTAGTTGGTTTAGTGTTAATTAATCCAGTACATCAGCAAAACGTTTTTTTATTTTTTCTTCTTCTGTATTACATTCAGTGTTAAGACATTTCTCTTGGTCACCGTTTCTGCCTTTTAGTTTTTATTCTGTCCCTCCCTTTGCTCGTTTGTTCTCTTCTGAAAGTTTTGTTTTAGTAGATAATACTTTACCTGATATCTCCTTCAACACCTTCCCCCTTTTTCTTTTTTTTAACAGAAAGATATGAGCTGACTCATATATTTTGTTCCCATGTCTTTCTTTTAACTTTGCTAACGGGGAAATTCAGTATTCCTAATTGTACAGCCACACATCAGTGTTTTTTTCATACTAGGTCTGCAGAAAGATACCAGAATACTGCTATCTTCTGTTTTCTTGTTGTTTTCTGTTTATCAGGTCCCATTAACTTAATTTCTAGATACGTGGTTGCCATGATGACATTGACATTAACACTTGCTTTTTAGTGCTACAGCAGGGAGAACAAGTATTTGATACACTGCTGATTTTGCAGGTTTTCCAACTTACAAAGCATGTAGAGGTCTGTAATTTTTATCATGGGTACACTTCAACTGTGAGAAACAAAAATCCAGAAAATCACATTGTGTGATTTTTAAATAATTAATTTGCATCTTATTGCATGAAGTATTTGATACATCAGAAAAGCAGAACTTAATATTTGGTACAGAAACCTGTTTGCAATTACAGAGATCATATGTGACCTGTAGTGCTTGACCAGGTTTGCACACACTGCAGCAGGGATTTTGGCCCACTCCCCCATACAGACCTCCAGATCCTTCAGGTTTCAGGGCTGTCGCTGGGCAATACGGACTTTCAGCTCTCTCCAAAGATTTTCTATTGGGTTCAGATCTGGAGACTGGCTAGGCATCTCCAGGTCCTTGAGATGCTTCTTACAGAGCCACTCCTTAGTTGCCCTGGCTGTGTGTTTCGGGTCGTTTTCATGCTGGAAGACCCAGCCAAGACCCATTTTCAATGCTCTTACTGAGGGAAGGAGGTTGTTGGCCAAGATCTCGCGATACATGGCCCCGTCCTGTCCCCTTTGCAGAAAAGCATCCCCAAAGAATGATGTTTCAACCTCCTTGCTTCACGGTTGGGATGGTGTTCTTGGGGTTGTACTCATCCTTCTTCTTCCTCCAAACACAGCGAGTGGAGTTGAGACCAATAAGTTCTATTTTTGTCTCATCAGACCACACAACCTTCTCCCATTCCTCCTCTGGATCATTGGCAAACTTTAGACGGGCCTGGACATGCGCTGGCTTGAGCAGGGGGACCTTGCGTGCACTGCAGGATTTTAATCAATGACGGCGTAGTGTGTTACTAATGGTTGTCTTTGAGACTGAAGTCCCAGCTCTCTTCAGGTCATTGACCAGGTCCTGCCGTGTAGTTCTGGGCTGATCCCTCACCTTCCTCATGATCATTAATGCCCCATGAGGTGAGATCTTGCATGGAGCCCCACACCGAGGGAGATTGACTGTCATCTTGAACTCCCATTTTCTAATAATTGCACCAACAGTTGTTGCCTTCTCACCAAGCTGCTTGCCTATTGTCCTGTAGTCCATCCCAGTCTTGTGCAGGTCTACAATTGTATCCCTGATGTCCTTACACAGCTCTCTGGTCTTGGCCATTATGGAGAGGTTGGAGTCTGTTTGATTGAGTGTTTGGACAGGTGTCTTTTATACAGGTAATGAGTTCAAGCATTTGCAGTTAATACAGTTAATGAGTGGAGAACAGGAGGGCTTCTTAAAGAAAAACTAACGGTCTGTGAGACGGTCTGGTAGGTGATCAAATTCTAATGTCATGCAATAAAATGCAAATTAAGGATTTAAAAATCATACGATGTGATTTTTCTGGATTTTTTAAAATTCTGTCTCTCACGGTTGAAGTGTACCTATGACAAAAATTACGGACCTCTACATGCTTAGTAAGTAGGACAACCTGCAAAATTAGCAGCGTATCAAATACTTGTTCTCCCCACTGTATCTGTGAAGTACCTTCTGTAGAGGGACAACAGTACATAGAGGCCTATGAATGTATTTAAATGTCCCAAACTAGTCCATTGATTTTTATGCTATAGAAGTAATGTGATTAAATGTGAATGTGATTGGTGCAGCCTGCTGACGACAGTACGCACGTAAAACGCTTTTTTTGAACAAAGCTTATTACTTAAAACATTTTTTTTTAATCAAATATGAATTTCTTGATCATTCTCAATTTGACACAGCTGTCTAGCTTGCATTGTTTGTTGCCTAACTGAAAACATAAATTTTTTTCATATAGAGAAAGGATTCACCTATTTCAGATGATCAGACCGTAATAGTGCTTCAGAGCATTTTTTCATAATTGAATGTTTTGCATTTTCATTCCTATTTAATTTGTCTTTCCAATTCTTCTAATTTTACCTTTCTTGGTTTTCTATTTACAGGCTTAGAATGCTATGATTCAGCCTCTCTGAGATTAATTAGATTCTCATAGTAAAGAGGGAAAGTCTGTGTTGTCATTGGTTTCAAGAATTCCTCTAACACTTGTTCTAAGTCTGTAAGTGTGCATTCTGCAATCAGTCTCCAATGAGCCAAAACAGAGCAGAGGAATCCCCTTAAGCCAGCAAACCATTCAGATCACGTCAGCTGAAAAAGCAGCCTCAGTCTGATGGAGAAGGAACAGACCTGTTCCAGGGATCCTTTTCAAGAATTGTTCTGCATCATGAAGCGAATGGAAGATTTGTCGCTTGCCATTGGATGCTATGCAAAGCTGAGCCCTGAAGAGAGTTCAGGGTTTCTAGCCCAGTTAAAATAATCTGGCTATGACATGAAAATAGTGGATTGCACATTCTGTAGACAGTTCTGGGGAGTAATCTTCCAAAATGGGAATGGAGTGGCCACTTTTTGTCTTCAGCCTTGTCTTCGGTATGTGAAAGACGCGCTCAATTGAATTCAAATTCGGGTGTCTGTCTTTGCCAAGAAGACCTTTAATCTTTTCTACTTTTGGCTGTGAGAAACTGCCATGGCAGTTTGTTTGGGATAATTGTCCTTCTGCGTGATGAAGCACTGTCAAATTAGTTTAGAGACATTTGGTTGTATCTGAGTCGGCAAGATGTTTCTGTACACTTCAGAATTCACTCTGATGCTGCTGTCAGCAGTCTCATCATCAATGAAGACAAGTGAGCCAGTTTGTGTTGCAGCCATACATGCCCAAGCCATAACACATAACACTACCTCCACCATGTTTCATAGATGAGGTTGTGTACTTTGGATCATGGAAAGATTGTTTTTCTCTCCACTCTATTCTCTTTGCGTCTCTCTTGTACAGGATAATCTTAGCCTAATCTGTCCATAAGACTACGCGCTCTTTTAAGTACATTTCAGCAACCTGGTCATTCTGTTAATGGTTTTCATCCTGTGGGATACACTCTAAATGTCTGCTGGTGTTTCTTCCTGAAAAGTGTTAATATTATTATTTTTCACCACAGAAAGTATTATTTGGTCATTCACTGAAGCGGTCTTTCAGGCTGCTCAGCTCACCGACGTCTTTGTTCTTCTTTATATATAAGTGGTTGATTTTTGCCGTGTCTGATCAGTTAATTCAGTTTATTGGTATGCATACAGATATTGTCTATCATCCACTGTTTTACTTTGTTTACTTCTCCACAAATAACCCCAACTCCAATGGTCTATTTTAAACATTCAACCCTTATGTATTTCTCATCAATGATTAGATGTTGTTTGATGCTGTTTTTAGTCACTGACCATTGGTTTGTTTCCTGCTATAGGTGGAGTGGATTCAACAGCAGGTGGTTAAAAGGCGGATCAAGAGGGATTACAAGGCAGCCCCTCCCCCACTATCCAGCCCCTCCCAGACCAGCCCTGCCCAGTCCATCTTCTTCAATGATGCCAAGTGGACTAGTATGTGGTACATAGTGAGTATGCAGATCAGAAAATACCCTAACTCTTCAGGTCAAATGTCACCAGACTTAGCACTCTCCTGATCTACTTAATGAAGGCTTCCTTGTATGTACGGGTGACTTTCCACATTTGACTTTCTACAGGTTTAACTGAGCTTGACATAGGTTGGAGGGTTCAAATGCATAGAGCAGTGTCAGTTAACTCCAGACTGCTCAAGCTGTACTTCTGTGTTTTCTCTGATCTTTCTCCATACCAATGGCCCCAAAATGTTTGTGCATAGGGTGATCACATTCTGGGTATTCTCCATGCACAGTCTTTGCCTTACGAAAAACCATAGAAATCCCTGTGAATAGTGCTGGTTTATTATATAAACTTGTTTACAAAAAAGTTGGGATGCTCGTAAAATGTAAATAAAATGAGAACAGAATGGTGTGCAAATCATTTAAACCCTATATTCAATAGAAAATAGTACAAAGACCACATTTCGAATATTGATCCTGAGACATTTAATTGTTTCTTGAAAAATATGTGCCCTCTTTGAATTTGATGCCAGCAACATGTTTAAAAAAAAGTTTGGACAGAGGCTCCAAAAGACTGATTACGTTTTTGTGATTCTAGAAACTAAACCTGCTTGAATATCACATAACTAATTAGGTCAGTTGGCAACACATCAGTAACATGATTGGATTTTAAAAGTTTCAGAGAGAATGGGTCTGTCAGAAGTGAGGACAGGGATGGGTTCCCCACTGTGAAAGATTGCGCAAGCAAATAGTGCCACAATTTAAAAATAACATTTCTTAATGTCAAATTGCAAAGAGTTTGCGGACCTCATCATCTACAGTACACAATATCATTAAAACATTCAGAGAATCCAGATAAATCTCTGTGTGCAAGGGACACTGCTGAAAACCAATACTGGGTGTTTGTGATCTTTGGATCTCTGGCAGTACTGCTTAAAAAAAAAGACTGAGGTGGAAATCAGTGCAGGGGCTCAGGACCACATCTGAAAACCATTGTCAGTGAACACAGTACGTTGCTGCATCCAAAATGCAAGTTAAAACCCTACCATGCTAACAAGAAACCATATATAAACAAAATCCAGAACCGCCACCGCCTTCTCTGGTCCTTTGCTCATTAATGATGGACTGCCGTGAAGTGAAAACATTTCCTGTGGTCTGACAAATTAAAAAGTTCAATTATTTTTGTGAATCATGGGTGCCGTGTCCTCTGGATTAAAGAAGAGAGTTACCATCTGGCTTGTTATCAGCGCACAGTTTAAAAGTCAGCATCCGTGATGGTATGGGAGTGCATTAGTGCAGATGGCATGAGTGACTTGCACATCTGTGAAGGCACCATTAATGCTGAACAATATATACAGGTTTGGAAACAACCTATGTTGCCATCCAGACAAGTCTTTTTCGGGGAAGGCCTTGCTAATTTCAGCAAGAAAATGCCAAACCACATTCTGCATGTTTTACAGAACCATGGCTCTGTAGAAAAAGATTCTGTGCGCTAAACTGCCTGCAGTCCAGACCTGTCACCCATTAAAAACATTTGGCAGAATATGAAACAAAAAATATGATGGAGACCCCAATCTGTTGGGCAGCTGACATCCTATATCAAGCAACAATGGGAAATCATTTTACTTTCAAAACTACCACAGTGGTCTCCTCAGCTCCCAAACGATTTACATCGTTCAAATGATTTGCACGTTATTGCATTCTTTTTTGTATTTTACGTGGCGTCCAAAAAGTTTTGGAAACAGGGTTGTAGTTAGATCAAAGCGCAGTGTTGGCAGGACAACCACAGATAATATTATTTTAATGAGTTTTTATTATGATATCATGATGTGTTATTTATAATACTTGTTGGGGTTTTTTGCATGGAGAACCTGCCAGCCAGTTTCTAGCTGTGTATTTGCCTTATGTATACATGTGACTGTACTACTCTATTGAAACTTGAATAAATAGTATATTACTAACCTTTGCGCTGACTGAGACAAATATCCCAAACATTTTACAAAATGTTATCAGTGTTCACTTATGCAGCGATATGTTTTTCTGAATTTTATTTTGGGGAATTTTCTTTCTTGGAAAAATTACTTCAAGAATTCAGGGGTCAATAAATGAATGAAAGAGTTCTATTTCATGAAATCATAACTGACAAGATTTAAGAGAACTTTGAATTTTTTGTTTCTGATGCATCTTAATACAAATGTGGGTTTTGCACAACTCACAAATGTAATATTACAAAAATACCTTATTTCATGGACAGTTATTCGAGTACACCTTTTTTTCCACTGGTTAACGGCGTGTGCAAGTCTGTGTTATTACACCTATGAGGTGAATGTGTGGTCAGGACAGCAGACTGCATGTGGTTGGCTGGCGTTGGCAGATGCTGCATGACCTCTCAAAGTAAAAACTGCTGTCATTCATGACCTTGAGAGGAGAAAGAAGCTCATGTGCAGAATGGGCTTAATTCAGAGAAGATTTTGTGTCTGCATCCTGCATGACCAACTGTTAATTTACTCTTCAGCATTTAGTTACAGAGGTGTAAATAAGGTTGGCATGTCTTGGGGGCGGGTTAGGGAACTTTGTGCCTCTGCTTGCCCCCGTCATCACATCATCTACACATATCAATAATGATTCCCGTGCCCTGTGTGTGTGTGTGCTGTTTAAAAATGTTATGGTCTTTTGGTCTTCTGGATTCTGTCAACATTTAACTTGGCAAAGATAACACCAATACTTTGACCTAATGTGCTTCCTCTTGTCTCTCAAGATTTTCGGACTTTGATTCATAAATGATCAGTCGGAGTGGCTAGACTGATTCCAATGTTACTAGAATTTTATTTTGGTTATGCATCTTGAATAACTTTACAAAAGTGTAGCTATTTCTTTTACTGCGTCCATATTGTCCATGATAGTTGATACACTTCATTCTAAAGAAATACCGATAACTAATGATAAAAGTAACCAATGCGTTATTTTCTAATGGCTCTGCTCCTCTTCCAACGATTAACTTTTTCTTCGACATTCTGCCAATTTGTCTCCATAATATTTAGCGATTACTGTATGTAGACTGAAATAGTTGACACATCATAATCTCCTTACAACCTAGCTGCAAAATAGGATATTGGTTCTTTTTGCACATCCACTCAATAAAACCCATAAGGAGTTTTGGAATTGCTTCAAAGAATGTCTGTTTTGTTTATGCTCTTTTATAAAGTTTGACCGAAAATGTTTTAGCCTACCAATAGAAATGTGAGGCAGAGAAGTTGGCTAAATCATCATGATCAAATCTTGAATTAAGAAACATGTTAATAGTTAGGTAGCCGATACATAAACTTAAAAGACAGGGTGGAGGATCTCTGCATCTAGTAGAGTCATCTGGCACCATAATATAATATTTTTCCATTACAAGAAGTCGTACAAGAAATGTCAATCATTTGACTGGCTTAAACTTTCTCTTTCAGCACGCTAATGATCCCAAACACTCAACATGGAGCCAAAGTTTGTGTTACATTGGCCACCTCAGAGCTATGACCTCAACATAATTAAAGCTTTGTGGGATCACTTGGACAGAAAAAATGACCAAATGTTGCCAAATTCAAAAGAGGTGTTATGAAAAATCCTGCAAGAATTATTTTCTTAAGTTATTTTAGATGTTTTTTATTGTTTGTGTTAAATGTAATGTTATCTAGTGCTTTTTTCAAACAAGTAAATACTGCTTAGGTAATTGGTTCTAAACAGTTTTCTCAGATGGCCTAAGAACATTTTACAGTACTTTACATGCTCAGAAGCTGTTTTATCTTTATTGAGCTGGGAAAAGACTGATGGTAGTTTAGTGTTAACCTGTCAATGTCTCTGGTAATAAAGTGAGAATCCAGCCTTAAAACTTTCACCAATCCGTTTCAGATCAAAAGACCAGTGGTTTCAACATTTTTCCAGTGGCTTAAGGCATAACTTTGTGTTTGTGTTTGTTCCAGCACTGTAATGATGACATCCATAACTGCCAGTCAGACATGAACATAGTGGGGGCTTGGAAAAGAGGCTACACAGGGAAAGATGTGGTGGTCACCATCCTAGACGACGGAATCGAGAGAAACCACCCCGACCTCATTCAGAACTATGTGAGTGTATGTATGTGAGTGTATGTATGTGAGTGTGTGTATGTGAGTGTGTGTATGTGAGTGTGTGTATGTGAGTGTGTGTATGTGAGTGTGTGTATGTGAGTGTGTGTATGTGAGTGTGTGTATGTGAGTGTGTGTATGTGAGTGTGTGTATGTGAGTGTGTGTATGTGAGTGTGTGTATGTGAGTGTGTGTATGTGAGTGTGTGTATGTGAGTGTGTGTATGTGAGTGTATGTATGTGAGTGTATGTATGTGAGTATTTGTTCTGAGTATGTGCATTGGTGTCTGAGTATGCGGGTTGTAGTCTGAGTATGCGGGTTGTAGTCGGAGTATGGTAACGTTCTCCCACTGTTCCCAGGACAACCTGGCCAGTTATGATGTCAACGGCAATGATATGGACCCCATGCCCCGTTACGATGCCAGTAATGAGAACAAGTAAGCATTGCACTGTCTGTGCCTGTCTCTGCACATGTATGCTTGTCACTGTAATATTGTGTGTGTGTGTGTGTGTGTGTGTGTGTGTGTGTGTGCGTGCGTGTGTGTGTGTGTGCGCCTTATGTCCTGTGCCAATTTGGCTGTCAGTGTTTTTGGACGCTCTAGCCCAAATGTCTTGGCAAACACTGAGCACTCTGTGGTTGTTTTTCTTAAAGACACAGGAGTTTTACTAGCTCACTGCATTATGCCGATCAGGCTCTGCACTCACTGAATGGTGCTCGTTGAGGAGTCTGTTACAATCATGCGCATGTTTTAATGTCCATGCTAGCATATTGCTCCCAAACCTGTTGTCCATGGATAACCAGTGGTCTGCTGGGATACTCAACATTTTTCTAGATAAAAAGAACAGCTTTTTAATTATTGTTCCCTTTTTAAAATAATGTGTAGGATTAATGCTTTTATTAGGGTTTTGAAATTCAACATAGGGCTCCCCCGTTTGACAAACCAATGTGCTTCTAAAAAACGATTTGTGGGCCAGAAAGGGCAGTTAAAGCATCTATAGACCCATAATCATTTTAAAGTACTTTTAATCTAGTGTGACATTAATGAGAGGAGGTAGTGTTTGTGATTTCAATCCCGAAAATAATATTCTTTACTTTCAATCTTATCCCAGTGTGGACTGAATTGACTTTGATTTGCTAACCACTGACTTACAGGGTAGTGTGTGTTTGCAGGTGTGAGGGTACCACTGTACGTGAGGTCCAAGTTTCCTCAAAAGTTTAGTATTTCACAGGAAATCATGACTAGTGAAGACCGTTTGCTGGTCATCAATTATATAAATTGCTCTTTCAGGCTTGGTGTGAAGGTTAGGTTTATAATGGGGTTTAGGGGTTAAGGTAAGGGGTAAGAAAAGAGAGGATTTTTTGTGAAAATCAGTTGTGATTCCAAAAACGTCCTCATGAGTTTAGTAAAATGCGTGTGCGTGTGTGAGTGCTTGCGTCTGTGAGTGCGTGCGTGCATTTGCGTGAGCGTGCGTGCATGCGTGCGCTCGAGTGTGCATGTGTGTGAGCATTTGTGTGCACACGCTCCTGAATGTGTATGCCCCTTGGAATAGATGCTCGGTTGCCATGACAGCAGTCAGTGGTGACTGTGCCGTTCGGTCCAGATGTTCTGGGCAGGAGGCCCGGTTGCGAAGAGCCAGAGGGTGTTTGCTTCTTCCTCCGTTCTGGTGACTGCCCTAAGCCAGTCGTCACCAGCACACCATTCTGTGGAGGAATGTTACCCCTGTTTGTCGAGAGCTTGGGGACGTGAGGAACATATTTGGCTTGACATTCCAAATATCTGATATCCCAGCTGCTGCTGACACCAGAACCGTGTTTATTACACAGCATTGGGAAGAAAACAGCATTACAGGCCCTAGTCCTTCATCTGAGGATGACTGGTCCTGCCTCACTCCACTTGACCCGATCTACCATGCTTCCTTAGATCTTAAACACCCTCTTTGACATCCTTTGCCAACTGATCTGTGGATTCTTCTTTTATGGAATTTGTTGACATATTGAGTTTGTGAATGTATCGGAGCTAAATTGGTTTTTGTCCTTGTAAAATGTCTCCTCTCTTTTTAGACATGGAACACGCTGCGCTGGGGAAGTGGCTGCATCTGCTAACAACTCCCATTGCACTGTGGGAATCGCCTACAACGCCAGGATAGGAGGTGAGTCTGACATGTTTTCATTTTAAAGGTATTTGCTGTGTGTGTGTGTGTGTGTGTGTCTGTGTGTGTGTGTGTCTGTGTGTGTGTGTGT
>JACXGJ010018015.1:0-10541 GCA_016801105.1 Esox niger
CAGTACAACAGATAGGCTTCCTAAACGCTAGATGATTTATACTGTACCAGAACTACAAATAGGCTTCCTAAATGCTAGATAATGTATACTGTACCAGTACAACAGATAGGCTTCCTAAACGCTAGATGATTTATACTGTACCAGTACTACGGATAGGTTTCCTAAAGGCTAGATAATGAATAATGTACCAGTACAACGGATAGGTTTCCTAAAGGCTAGATAATGATTAATGTACCAGTACAACGGATAGGCTTCCTAAAGGCTAGATAATATATACTGTACCAGAACTACAAATAGGCTTCCTAAAGGCAAGATAATGTATACTGTACCAGTACTACGAATAGGTTTCCTAAAGGCTAGATAATGTATACTGTACCAGAACTACAAATAGGTTTCCTAAAGGCTAGATAATGTATACTGTACCAGTACTACGAATAGGTTTCCTAAAGGCTAGATAATGTATACTGTACCAGAACTACGAATAGGTTTCCTAAAGGCTAGATAATGTATACTGTACCAGTACAACA
Source organism: Esox niger (assembly GCA_016801105.1). Classification (NCBI taxonomy): domain Eukaryota; kingdom Metazoa; phylum Chordata; class Actinopteri; order Esociformes; family Esocidae; genus Esox; species Esox niger. The sequence continues at coordinate 528 of JACXGJ010018015.1, forward strand.
AATAGGCCTCCTAAAGGCTAGATAATGTATGCTGTACCAGAACTACGAATTGGCTTCCTAAAGGCTTGATATTGTATACTGTACCAGTACTAGGAAAAGGTTTCCTAAAGGCTAGATAATGTATACTGTACCAGAACTACGAATAGGCTTCCTAAAGGCTAAATAATGTATACTGTACCAGTACAACAAATAGGCTTCATAAACACTACCTTCAGTAACGATCAGAAACACAGTCCGAAATCGCTCTATTTAACAATTGTATTGAAATTATATAAAGCAAAATGCAACACATACTGAGTTATATTTTAACTTAGCCCAACACCACCACACCTCCGGCCCGCACACTAACCTGCTGTACAGTACAGTGAAAGGCTGAAACAAAACAATGGCTCTTTACTCAACAACACCTGACCACAGCCAACAGTGAAGGACCATTACAAAGTCCATGTTGTTATCAGAGGTCCTCTGTAGTGTTTCTGAAGGTACAAAACCATTTCCCGGGACTTGCTTCATTCTTATTTGTGTGATCTCGCCATAAATTACCCAATCCACAGCCTAAAACTGTAGTTCTCTTCCTGGGAGGGGTCAGCGGATTTGACAATCCAATAAGGAAGACCAGAACTGATGATGCACTGCCCCTCTGGGCCAATCAGTGTCATTCAGTTAATACTGAATCTCTATGGTAAGATGCCCATGTTCCCTCAAGTTAAATTCTAATCCCGCTTTGCCCAAATGCTTTCAGAATTGGGCCAGTGGTACAGGAAATCTCAGGCAAATGCAGACCGATACATAGTCAACCGCATGGGAAAATGTTTAGATGGAAACTAGGGCTTCAACGTCTTCCGCAGTAACAGAACGGCCTTGGAAAAGAATAGCTTGACCCGTCACCCCTGTTGAGTTCCAGGTTTAGATTACATGGATGTGGAAGGATGAAGATGAACGCGTAGATGATGTGAGAAGAAGCCTACCGGGTCTGCCGGTCCCACAAACTCCCGAAAGGTCTTCGGTGTGTCAGTCCCTCTGATCTCCAGAGCCATGCAGGGTCCAGAACACAGCTCTGCTACCATATTCTGTACAAAAGTAGAAAGATCAGTTAGAGCAACCAAAGACAAGGACCAGACTGGTACTGGGCGGAGGGGAATTTTCCAGGCCTGCCAGGTCGGGACATAAAACATAGATTTGGCCAGAACTCTGGGTTGAAACTGATCTAAAATATTTTTGTGGAAATTTCTTGTGGGAATTGGCTTTTCAGGGCAGATTATTAGAATAAACACTGTAGCTGCTGTGGTCTATAAAATAATAATATATACAAGTAGCTGTTTATATGGAATCTTCACACACCTCACCTCGGTTCAAAGACTGGTCATTAAATGGTCTAAAATGATTAGTAATATTGTATATCAATCATGTCCAAGTAATCTCCCCCAGTGTTGGTTGAAAACTCTGGGCAAGCATCCAGAGGTCGGAAAGCCCTGCCAGAAGACAGCTGGACTGATCACAATAAGAGTTCATGTAATGTGAAATTATTTGTATTTTTAGGTACACTGTAGTATCAAATAAAAAAAACTGAAATGCAATTTGTTTATGGGGAGTTACTAAAATTAGAATGAGGCGCAGCAAAAAAAAGGGGAAATTGATAGAAAATCCTTTGAGACTAATTTAGGAGGGTCCAGCCGTCAGTAAAAATTTGAAACTTGGTCTGGTTTGGTCTTAACCAAATGGGTGTTTGTTACAAAGCCATTTCCAAACAATTCAAAGTACAGAATTTCACTGTCTGAATATATAAAGGGTTGACGGATATAGGTCACACCTCCACTCTGAGCTCCTCAGAATGAGACCTCCTGAATCACGCTATTTACACTCTGAGCTCCTCAGTCTGAGAGACCTCCTGAATCACGCTATTTCCTCTCTGAGCTCCTCAGACTGAGAGACAAAGCCAGAGAGGAGCTGCCACGGTAGGGGAGGGAACCATGGCAACAGGACAGCCTGGTCGAGGCTTGGTTGAGTGGGGAAGAATTCAGCCAGACATGACATGGCAGTACGCTGAGCTCCCCAGTCACACCAGCCTGGAAACCATGTCCCGTCTGCTGAGCCCTGAGTAGGGAAGCCACTTCCATTCACACAGTGGGGTCACTGTGGAATTATAGGGGCATTTGGGCATCAGTTTTCCGACGTCTACATTATCTCAAAGTGATCTCAGAAGCAGATATGCAAGGGGGATAAAAGGTGGGGGGGTGGCACAGTAAGAGGCTGTCCCGGGAAGGGGAGCCACATCACCGATGACATCACCAGGCCGTGCAGCTGGACCGGAACCAGGACCAGGACAGACGGGTGAACTGACTGTCTCCCTGGCAACGGGTCAGAGAACGGGCCGCGTTGCGACTGGTAAACCAATCAACGGTCACATCACTAAATAGAGAATTGGGTGATTTCTGTGGCAACAGACTTCTAGGAAGAGAGAGAGAAGGACGCTGTCAAACGGTGATGCGTCATAATTTTCAGACGACAGTTTGCTGCCTTCACCATCTCTGTGAAGAGACACCCGGGAGTAGGGCAGACATTAGAGATTAAGACAGATAGATGGAAAGATAGATAGAGAGGACTGCAGAGAAATGGAGAGGAGAGAGAGACTGCAAGGGGGGAGGGATAGAGGAGAGAGGGATAAAGAGGAGAGAGGGACTGGGAGAGAGAGGGATTGAGAGGGTCAGAAAGAGAGGAGAGGGGGACATAAAGAGAGATGAGGGATTGAGGAGAGAGGGATTGAGAGGGTCAAGAAGAGAGGGGAGGGATTGAGAGATGAGCGATTGAGGAAGAGAGGGATAGAGGAGAGAGGGGCAGGAAGGGAGGAGAGGGATTGAGAGGAGAGGGCAGGAAGAGAGGAGAGAGGGATTGAGAGGAGAGGGCAGGAAGAGAGGAGAGAGGGATTGAGAGGAGAGGTCAGGAAGGGAGGAGAGAGGGATTGAGAGGAGAGGGCAGGAAGACAGGAGAGAGGGATTGAGAGGAGAGGTCAGGAAGGGAGGAGAGAGGGATTGAGAGGAGAGGGTCAGGAAGGGAGGAGAGGCATTGAGAGGAGAGGGATTGAGAGGAGAGGGATTGAGAGGAGAGGGATTGAGAGGAGAGGGATTGAGAGGAGAGGTCAGGAAGGGAGGAGAGGGGGATTGAGAGGAGAGACTGTAAGGCAGCAGGTGGTTTAGTGGTTAGAGCATCTGGATTCGACATTATTGGCCCCACGTCAAATGTCAAGCATGGTGGTGGCAGTGGGATATTTTGGGATGCTTTGATGCTGAAGGACCTCAAAGGAAACAGAAATCCTGCTTTGTATCAGAGCAACCCACTGGGACTGGTTGTTGCTTAACCTGGTTCATTAAGTACATTTAGTGATTATACAAATCTTGTGTCATTATTACTTGTTCGCGTAGTTTCCCAACCCAACTGAATATTAGGTTTGGAAAGAAGACTTGTCAATACAAATAACGAGAAGATGGCAGATGTCACTTTCAGAGAGAAGTGTAACTTAATATAAACCGGGTGCTCTGAAATGCTGATTGGTTGATAGCTCTGGTGTATGAAAATGTATATCACTGGTATGACATCATATTTTACTCTTTGTATTGCATCAGTAACCAGTTTATATCAGCAACAATACATTTCAGGGGATTGTGGTACACAGCCAATATACCACGGCAATATAGAACTCTATCCAGGCACTCCGCGATGCCTCGTGCCTAAGAACTACTCTTAGCCATGGTGTACTGACCACACCCCCCCAGGCTTTACTGAAAAAGCCAGGTCTCAACAATAAGAAGCATCATTCAACCATAGTGAATATGCATCGTAGGACCAGAGAAATGGCCTCTGACAAACACACGAACGAACACACAGACAGATCCTGTTACCAGAAGGGGGGGAATCTGTGGTCGGTGAAAGACAAACACGGCCTAAAGTCCAAAGACCTGGAAGGAGTATGAACCACTGTATGCTTGCACGATGGCAGGAGCGGCATATTTGGCGTACTTCAAACATCTCACTTAAAGATGGACTGGGTTAAACCATGGTTACTCACAGGGTATTCAGTCACAACTCCTTTGTAAACCTCCAAGAACTCCTCAGCACCGGCTCGGTCCATGTTGAACTGCGGAAGGAGAACTCCAATCAGCGCAACCAGGAGAATACTACAGAAACAACCACACAGTCTCAAACTGGTGACTTAGTTTGGGCATAAAACCCAGAAATGTGTGACTCTGAATGCTGGCTATGAAGTGGGGGAGACAGTGGCAGCGTATTAGCAGAAAACACAGAGGACATTTTGTCTGTATTTGTCTAGCGGCACCAATTGGTATCTGGAACACTTCCCTGTTTCCGTCACATGAATGATGCATGGATATGAGACGTGTCATTAATAGTGAATGAACATGCAACATCACATCTCTGTTAGAACCGACGCAGATCCTACTCCACGTCTGCAAGCGGACCGCTGCCCAACGCTAGGTCACCGGTCATCACACCAAGTCCAGATCTACGTGTACATATACTAAATGCCATTTGGCGGCTTTCACAGTGGCATCCCGACCCAGAAAATGCGTCAGCCCACTTAATGGTGTGAATGACACAACCAGCGTTGATCCACGGCGATCACGACTGCCAGCCTGCTTCACTCCTATGGAGCGGCGCCCTCTGTTAAGCCTCTTCGAATGCCTTTGTTCTCCGCTAAATATTCTGCTGTTGTTTTGGCCTAAATAGAGCTCGGGACTGTCTCTGTAATGAGACATTTGAATTATTTTCTGTATTTGTAGGAAAGCGGCCGGGGAAGAGCGGTAAGCGGTGGTCACTGATCTCGTCGGCCAGTCTGGGTGTCGTGGGATCCGGGACTGACAGCCTGGGTCACGGCGTCACACAACAGCCATGCAGAGCCACGGAGGGCACACGGAGCAGGGTTGAAGAGAACATGCGGGTGGCGAGAGGACAGGAGAACCCGCTGTTTGCCACATCTTCACCATCACCACTTGCGAGTGTGAATGACGCAGATGGGAAGAGGAATTAGGAGTCATTTTACTATGTACTTACCATCTGCAGAGCGGATATTTCAAAACCTGCTGCCGAAATGGAGTTGAGGATCTTTCCCGTCAGGGCTGTGATCAGAGACAAAGATATAGTTTAGTTTTCTGACATAAAACACTCATAAAAGGCTGTGCTCGGATAACTCTGGATGTGTTCAGGTATTCGAATATCTGGAATATCTCCTGATAGGTGTAGTAAAAACAGACACTTCACTATTATCTATTATAATTCCCTAAAGATGTTTTAAAGAGGTCACTGAAATTCAGACTGAAGGAAGTACAATATAAGCCTGGGCACAAATTGCTATGATTTAACCATGTGCATATTAGTGAAATCTGCAATAATTTACTGTAACATGCTCACAATGTTACTCAAGACTGATTTAGACACAGTATTTGGTTGTTTTTGCTGCATTACATTTAGACAGTCATTCATTCAGTACCACACAAAGTGACTGCTAAGCTTTCCTGTTTCCAATAAATTGTTAGCGTAGCTAGGATTTAACAGAGCTGTGGTTTACAGACCCCTGCCTTGACCATGCGTACCAGGCAGACACCAGTCTGTGAGCCCTGCCTTGACCACGCGTACCAGGCAGACACCAGTCTGTGAGCCCTGCCTTGACCACGCGTACCAGGCAGACACCAGTCTGTGAGCCCTGCCTTGACCATGCGTACCAGGCAGACACCAGTCTGTGACCCCTGCCTTGACCACCCGTACCAGGCAGACACCAGTCTGTGACCCCTGCCTTGACCACCCGTACCAGGCAGACACCAGTCTGTGACCCCTGCCTTGACCACGCATACCAGGCAGACACCAGTCTGTGGCTCGGCACACGTCCAGTGGGTACCAGGCAGACACCAGTCTGTTGCTCGGCACACGTCCAGTGGGTACCAGGCAGACACCAGTTTGTGGCTCGGCACACGTCCAGTGGGTACCAGGCAGACACCAGTTTGTGGCTCGGCACACGTCCAGTGCGTACCAGGCTGACACCAGTGCAGTAAATAGGGAACAACGTGACATTTGGGACTTAATTTGGGAGGTAATCTCTACTTTTTCAGTCAGTTCACCTTATCACCTCATCCATTCTCTGCACAATGGAGGAAAGTCCATCTAATGAGGCTGTGCTGTGCATAATGTAGACAGGAGGGTTGAGGACAGGCAGATGAGCCTCCAAGGACTAATTCATAGTGGAGTCACAGGCAGGAGGACGGCCATGTGACAGTATGCGCTGGTGTAATCACACATATTGACAGTAGTTCACTCTGAGGTGTTTTTCTACAGAAGCCTGTCCTAGTCTATTTCAGTCCTCCACCTTGCCACGTAAAGATCCTCCCCAGGGGATTTGTCCCTGTATCGAAGATGTCAGTTAAATTCAGAGGGACCATCGGCTAAATAAAAAATTCAAAAATGAATCCTATAAGACAAGAAAATCAGTATTTCGTTGTACTGTACTTGTACTTCAGTGACAATAACGTTGAATCCAATCTAAGAATGTGAAGGAGTCATAATATTTAGCTGTTTTAATGGTCATGATGTTCCAGACAACCAGGCCACCCGCGTGCAACGGCAAAAAAGCTAGTCACAAATTCAGTAAGGGCAGCCGGATATGAACAGCCATTGCCAGCCAATCCCGTGCGGCTTCAGAGGCGTGACGATATTTGATTGGTTACTTACGCCGTGACTTCATGTGCCTAGGAGGCACTCAAACAATGAAGTGGTCTCTTGCTATCCTAGAGGCATGGACAAGACCTCCCTCTACTACCCAGGAAATGGCCTCATTGTTTTGAACGCACAGCAGGTTTCTCATCAAGTCGCAGTCATCATCCCAAAGACCTTGATCTTCGTCACCGTAGCGTAAAACACGCCCACTCACCCTCACCTAGTAGTCAGCTGTGTTCAAAGTACAGTGGGATGTCCGCTGCTGAATGATCCAGTGTACTGCGAGAGGCTATGGCGTGACCCAAATCGTGCCCTATTCATTATACAGTACAGTGCACTATTTTCGACGTGACAGGTCCTGGTTGAGAGCAGTGCAGTATGCATGCAACAGGGAGCCATTTGGGCCACATGCGGTGCTCCTGTACAGAGAGCCAAGGTTAAACGCTGGCCGCTCTGAGGCTGACAGACATTATAGATCACAAACAAACCTGAAGACGGAAAGAGCGACACCACCGTCCTCACAAGAAACAACCTGAAATGGCCTGAAACTAAAGTCTCTCAATGACACCACCATTTAATGTCTCTTTACAGTCTTAAAATTAGCCTACTTATTTATAAAAGATACAGATATTCATTTTGGCAATTTGCTGTTAGCGTAAAAATGAGTGTTCTTAAGTAATATACTCCAAGACTTAAAGGTGAAATGAACAATACTTTATACCTAAGGATAAAGACTACAGAAATATGATTAATTCAATCAAATTATAGCTGTGTTTGCAAAGGCATTTCAGAATATGACTTTTGCATAAACCCCAGCTGGACTGCGATATTGGCAACAGATTATTGCCAAGCTGATTAGAAACATTTACTGAGCAGTGTGAGAACGAAAAGGTGCCATTTGAAAAGCTATTTCTCTGTAAGTTCTAGCAGCAATAAACGTCTCCCCAAGTCTGGCTGTTCGGTCATGCTTGGGTTATCAGTATATTACACCTTCACATGTCCTCTGTGCTTTCCCCAAGGAGTCCAGGCAAAACACCAACAGGCCCCCGCCCGCCTCCTCCTCACATTGCCCCCCTCCCCACCCCTCAGTCCCCTCCCCAACTGGCTCTGTTGCTAGGAGATTGGGTTCTCGGCGCCTAGCAACAGATGTTTCTCTATTCCAGTCATGACTGAGCGCAAATTTAGTCACGACTCCTCTCCCATTGGTTGAAGATTGCAGACGCGATGAAGCTAGACCCTTCCCTCAATTGGCCCTTAACACACAGAAAGGAGAGCTTTCTGTAGCTATAATTGGCTCCTGAGGTCTTTGAACTAATTAAAAAAATACAGGTTTTTGTGTTCCGAGTCAGAATGGAAATAACTACTCTGGATAAATCTGAAATGGGACCTTAATCCTAAATCCACTACTTTTAACCAAAGAACTATACACTGCAGTCGAAACTAGTAACCTAATTTACACTACTTTTGCACAGAGAACTAATGTGCACTAAATAACAAATTGTGTGCCTTTTGGGATGCAGCCTAGAAGTCCACAATGTGTGATCTAATTGGTCATCCTTACAGCCAATGTGTGGTCTTACTGGTCATCCTCAGCCAATGCATGTACTGAGTGGTCATCCTCAGCCAATGCGTGGCCTGATTGGTCATTCTCTCAGCCAATGTGTGGTCTGCACAGTTTGCCTGCCAGTAATTAGTTGGACTTTGTCTAAGGAGGCAGTAGGATAAAGAAGGTTAAAAAATCATTGTCTGACGAGCTGACTATCTAGTAAAATAAAACAGTAATTTTTAATCCTTACTGGGTTCCCTGGCTAAACAAGCCCTGGTCTCTCTAATATTTTATGTTTTTCACTAATTAGCAGATCTACTTGTGTAACTCCTCTGAGGAATATCCTAGAATGATTTTGAAATACACTTTCCCAGATGCTGATCTTCACTTCAGCCTCGAGGAAGCTTGATTAATTCAGATTTTCTCTTAAACATCTAAAACAAGATACATAAAAGTGCAGAAATTATAACAGATCTATATATTCTCATTTAATTGCTAGACAAAGAACCCGGTTCTAAAATCGAACAAGTCCTTTGCTGGATTGTTGCATTTTCTCCGCTTGAGTCAGAAAGATTGACCACCCTTGACCTTGAGCCACGGCAATAAAGTCATGAAAGGTTGCTGCTCAGTTCCTCTGAGCTGTGCCTGGCACGGCCACTCCCAGGCAGGTCAGGACAGCTTAGCACAGCAGGCGTTACTGGGTTTCTGGCAGGCTAGGTGTTACTTAGAACATAAGCTCCACCTAGATCAATCATAAGCCACCACACAGGTAATAAAAGTATACAATGCGCATTGTAACAGGATGACTATTTCCACTGTGAACGAAAACACTTTACAAAAGTTATAAATAGAGTAGCCCGGGATTTGTGATGTATGGACAGTTGGCTTAGCGGTTAGAGTGAAGAGCATGTAGGGGCCAATGAACGAAAGTCACTGCTTCAAATACATGATTCGACAGAGTAAAACAAATCGGTTGTTTTGCCATTAAACAAAGCCCTAATTGTTCATATACATTTTTACTGTGCTGTCATTTAGCAATGTAAAAAGTTTGCTAAAGCAACCTTTCAAAGTGATGAAACCGTCAGAATATAAAGCCTAATGACTTCATGACAATAAAAGAGGAAACCATGGTAACATTCTAATGACTGTTTGTACCACCACTGAAGAAGAGGGAGCATGGTAACTTTCTAACAACTGTTTAAAACCCCAGTAAGAACAGGAAGCCTTGGGTGGTCGGCGAAATTGGCTTGCTATTCCTGAGAACAATGACGGTTGCGTAAGCCTGAAACAGGTGGATAATGCCACCAGCCGGGGAGCCTGCTCAGATCACATGACTAACCCACAACATTACTGGGATGGATTCTGCCTAATCCCTTTAATGACTTCCGTTTTGCTGCTCCACTCCACAGGATCCCTGTTATTAGCTGTTATTGGAGGCTTCTACTGCTGCTGTAGACCTGCCAAGCTCCACATCTCTGATGAATCTAAACGGAATCCGGGATTGAGGCTCCAATCCTCTGGGAATTAGCTTCGGAACGCCAGGGTTTATTCTGCTAGCTTGTTTGGTTTGTTTTGGGGACCGGGTGTGGTTGATGCAGCGTGAGGCCAGGTACGGAGTGGATGTGCGGTTTGCTGCTCAGTGCGAGAACTAGCCTCGGTGGGTGTGTTTCGTCTGTCACATAGATAACTGGCGTGTGTGTGTGTGTGTGTGTGTGTGTGTGAGAGTGTGTGTGTGTGTGTGTGTGTGTGTG